>JANHGN010017796.1:13031-38787 GCA_024605025.1 Megaceryle maxima
AAAATTCAACATTGAAAAATTCAACATTTTTGGAAGATAGGGACAGAACAAAGCCCATTCATTTCCATTGTATAATGCCCCCTGTCATGGTTTAAACCCAGCTAAGCACCACACAATGGCTTGAAGGTTCCCTACCCTAACAGCCAACCCTGGTGGGATCGGAAGGAGAACAGGAAAAAAGAAAAGTAAAGCTTGTGGGCTGAAATAAGAACAGTCTAATAAGAACAGTCTAATACTTGAAATACAATGATAATGATAATAATAATAATAATGAAAAGGATGATAACAGAAAAAAAAAAAAAAAGAGAAAGAAATAAAACCCGAGTAAAATAAGTGATGCAAAATGCAATTGCTCACCAGCTGCTGACCAATGCCTAGCCAGACCCTGAGCAGCAATTGGCCTCTCCCAGCCAACTTCCTGCAGTTATATACTGAGCATGATGTCCTATGGTATGGAATATCCCGTTGGCCAGTTCAGGTCAGCTGTCCTGGCCATAGTCTCTCCCATTTTCTTGTGCACCTGCTTACCAGCAGGGATTTTCAAAAATCCTTGACTTAGAATGAGCACTACTTAGCAGCAACTAAAACATCAGTGTGTTATCAACATTATTCTTACACTAAATCCAAAACCCATCACTGTACCAGCTACTGGGAAGAAAATTAACTCTATCCCAGCCAAAACCAGGACACTCCCTGAAACTCCCTCAAGTTGAACCATTTCTGATAGATATTACTTTTCAAATTAACAGCATTCAAAACACAAAGCTTATTATTATTTGTCCATGAATAAACTCCTTATTAATAAGAAGACAACCCCAAATCCTTATTTCAGTTTTGACTAGGGATCACTTGTTTGCATTATGATAAATCTTGATTTTGATCTGATGCAATTGCGACCTCCAGGGCATTGTTCACCTGGCTTTACTCTCAGAGCTACATGTTTGTTGGTTTGGGTTTTTTTTTTCCAGACTGGCTGGCATGTATTTTTCTGGGCTGATGCAACTCCACCTGGACAGAGCTGATGAGACAGCAACTGCATCTTGCCCAGAAGACCTGGTCTTTCCAATCCTGCCTCCTTCTCATGTCCAAGGAAACTGGTCCAAGGTAACTCCACCTAGGCTGGGCTATGAAGTAAACAGTACCTTGGCCAAATAACCTGATAGATTCTGCATAAAGATACTCAATAGAGGTGTGTAGGAAACTTTGGGGATCAAGAAAATTCTCCGAAGTTTTCTTGGTCTAACTCTATTTTAAGTCTTCAAATAGCACCAAGTAATGCAAACACCAAAAGAGAAGTCTAGTCTTTGGACAAGGCCACATATAAGGTATTTTAGAGCTGATAGAGCTTAATAAAACCATGGACCTTTTTTAACAACAACTCCTCAATATGGAAAGCTCAACAAGATACTATGAACTTAAACAGGTGAGGAATTCAGATGCTGTTGGTATGGCTCTGCCCACAAATTATGAATAGATTGATGCGATCATCATTAATGGACCTTAATGATAGAAGTTTCTTAAGAACATGTTCATTGTCAGGCAGTACTTAGCATTATCACTTCCATTATTTATTCAACAGCAGGCTGTGTCTAGCATTACCACTCCATTAAAACACTTCTTATCTACAAATATGTCCTGGTTTTGATGGGACAGGATCATAGGCCAGCCATGGTCTGCAGGATGTTAGGAGTTTGAAGTCAGCCAGGGCAGCTGACCTGAGCTTGCTCAGGGTTATATCCCAGACCATAAACATCATGCTCAGTATAAAGAGGGAAGTTTTCGTTTCAGTTTGTGCATCTTCTCTTCTTTTCTCATTCCATCTTCTCTGTTGGGGAGGGGTGATTTGGTAACAGTGCAACTGCTATAGTTTAGTCCCATGTATGGGCTAAATGTAGACAAAACATCAATGCATTTTTCAATAATCAAAAATCAAAAGCATAATCAAAAACAGTATCTGGAACTACATTTGCATTTGTTTCTAAAAGAAGAGTGAAGATACTATACTTCACAATGATCTTATCATTCATTACTGAATGCACAGATAATCTCCTACATGGATTAACATGTACCGAGATTGCACTGAGCTTCTTACATTGTAGCAGTCATTTTGAAGTCTATTCCTCACATGCGATCACTATTATATCAGAACACATAATTTTGGGGTTTTTTTGGTACGTACCTTTTGGACTGATTTCCTGTGTGACTATTCATCTAGGGATCTTTTGAAATACTTTCTTAAATTGGAGTTAGATTTAAAAGAGGAATATGAAATAACTCATGGTAAGAAAGTTCTCACTAGGTTTCACTTATAAAAAGGTCTTTTCTTACTAATAAGCCAGTGCTTAGACCACTATAAAATAGACCATCTTGATCAAATTGAGGAAAAAACCCAAAGTCAATGATTAGAGAATATGCTACCCAGGAAAAAAAATGCCTAAATAAATAGCAGTCATCCATTTAGAGGAAAAGTACATAGGTAAAAATGAAGACAGTACCAAATATATAAAACAAACCCCTGAGAGAAAGCAATATGAACAATCTCAGCTCTTTTATCTATGAAGAGCAGAAGTGACATAAACCGTAGCAAGGAAGATAGCTGGAAAACTGTTAAAGGCAATGAAGCTCTGAAACAAACTACCTCAGGAATAAGCACGAGGGGGTCAAAATTATTTCAGAAAGTCAATTTCAGCCCTGTATTTCTTTGTAGCATTAATATTTTTCCACTTGAAGGCTACAGAGTTTTCTCCTGCAGCTCTAAGTATGCACCATAAAGCCTCAAGAAGGGCTGTCCTCTTCCATGCTATGCTTGAATTTCAATATATTTCCTATCTCTAACATGTAGATAATGAAAATTCGGTAGAACATTGCATCTTCTCTGTATAGATAAGCATAAGAGAACTGCCAGAGAGAGACAAGATTAATTTGTCATGTGAAAAAACACACACACACAAAAATCTCAGTGCAACTGCTTGAGTAAGGGCAAGAAAGAGCATCCAGGAAACTTCAAGCCATTCAGCCTAACCTTGGTCACCAGAGACAGATGGTCACATCTATGCACATGGCAAACAAGAAGGTGATTCAGAACGGGTTCTCAAAAGGTCAAATAAAAGATATCTAAAATAAGATATCCTTGAACAGAAACAAGTATTTAATCAGAAGGTAATATAATAATCTATTTATAGCATAAACATTTAGAAACAGAAAAGTACAATCCGCCTATCACATTGAGATTGCGTATGCAGGGACCATGCCCATGACAGCATGCAATATTTCACAGTTCTTAAATGTATGCAAGCTTGTAAGAATGTACTTAGTACCTTACTACTGCCTAATGGATTTTAATATCTATTTATAAATCCCCTATTATGCTATGTATAGTTTAAACAGGCCTCTTTAAAATAACTTGCATCAAAAACTTGAAATGGATCATCCCTTCTCTGATGGCTTTTCACTTCCAACATTGCAACTGCCATATGATCACACAAAATATCAGAGTTCTCTACTCAAAATTTTCTAACATCCAAGACATACAGGACTTCAAATAATACAAGGATTAATAATTTTGGATGTGCACTTGAGAATGGTGTTTGCAATAGTCTGTTTTAATTTTGGAATAAGTTCCCCACTTTTCAGAGGCAGAGAGATGATAAATATCTGAAGCATATATAAGAATTCTTAGGTGTTGCTGTATATCACATGCTAAACTGAGAAAGATTAAACAATCAGTTAACATGACTAACAAACAAATGCTGTTATGATTTGAGAACTGCAATTTGCTCTTGTCAATGCATTCAAGTGTATCAGCAAAGTTTTTAACCAGTTATTCCATTTCAGTTTAGAAAGCTATAGACATAAACAAAACCATACCCCCCCCCCAAAAAACACAAAAAAACCCAAAACACACCCCCCCCCCAAATAAAAACCCCAAAAAACTACACAGTGTTTTTAATAGAGCAGTCAAAATAAAGTAGTTTCACTTATGTTCTTGGTCTTTAAATTGAACATTCCCACACATGTCTGTGACACTAGCTGGATACAGCTGAGTCCTTCACTCCAACTGCATATTGTGTTTCCGCCTGGAAAATGTATCTCATCTTGCACCGTTAGATGAGATGGATTTCAAGACTGATGACCTGGCTTCTTATTAAAAAGTAAGGTAACAGATTAAGAAAAAACATAGGTGACCTTTTTTATCTTCTATATTATTCCATATTCTGAGCTTGCAGACACCAAAGGAAAGCTTCTACAGGTCAAGTAAGTCTCTGAAGGTTAAAGCAACAGACTTTCATAAAGCCTTTAACTAAAGACTATGAAAACAGAAACCATTAACAAGTACTTGATGATTTTAGGAAGTAATAATGAATTCCAAAATTTGGCAGAAATTCTATTCTATTCAGCACTGTGAACACCTTGAAGCAGGGACATTGTTAACTTGTCTAAAGAAAACTAAAATATGAAGTAAATTGTTCTAAATCTGATTAGAAGAAAAAAAAAGGAAAACAAATATATTTATAGGAAGCATAAAACATGTAAAATAAAAGCATGTGTATGATTAAATGAGTACCAAGATAAGTCACAGATACTTACTTTTGCTACTAATAAAGTGTTTCTCTCATTAATTTCCCTTCTGACCCAGGATATGGCAGACATCAGAGTTTACATTCTCTGACTATCTTCCCAAATTCTATATCCATTACATCACCTGCTCCATTTTCAACACATTGTCTTTTATCTACAGAGACAAAACAAAGTGTTGGGGAATAATCTGTATATTTCTTACCCATCTATGTTCATATTTACTTTTTTTTTTATGTTCCACATCCAATGTTTTCTTGAAAGAAAAATGCCAATACCAGTTACTCAAAAGGAAAGCTTGTGTTTATTTGGGGTCAGGGGTATGTACAACTATGCATAGACCCATTAGCTAGGCAATCTGTGTATGACTGACTTTGCATTTTCACTTGTACTTCACTCAGACATGTATCCAGTTGTTCATGGAGAATTTATGGTATGTAGAAAGTTATGTCTCCCTAATCACTGATCTTGCAACCCATTGTGCAGTAGATTACATTAATACCCAAGGAATGTTCTCTGACTTAAGAGTATATTAAGTACATAAATACTGCCTCATGACTTCACAGAGTTTTAAAATGAGATGGTCTTTCCTGTGCCAGTTTTGATTGACAAATGTTTTAACACTGAAAAATCAAATTAATGAAAAAAAAAAATCTGGAAAAGCCAGATCATGGAAAAAAAAAAAAATTATTCACAATGCCTGAAATGTCTACACTGAAACAGGGGATATATGACTATTTCATTTGTGTGGTGGAACATCTGTAATTTTTCTTCAGCCTTAATACTATAAATAACCTTATTTACCTTTAAAATAGATATACTAACAGTATATGATGTCCATTGTTAACTTCTGTGTTTCCAAGTGAGAAGGGAACACAAGAAACATCTACATTATAGAGAAACATTACTTTCTAAGAAATCACAACTGCACAGTAACAATATACTAATGCTTTTATCAACTGCTATTGGGCCATGTTACTAAAACTGAGAGAGTACATGGGGATTGATAAAATCCTGGAAGATTAAAGCAAATAATTTCTGGCACAAAACATTTACCAAAAATGAACTAAATACCACAATGATTTTGGCTGTGCATACACATTTTGGCTGTATGCTAGAGAGTCTGTGTGAAATCACCTTCATGACTTGCTTACTTGTGTGAAACTTTAGTCTAAGTATAAATCTTCTATTAGGGCAAAAATCATAAAATCTCCCCAAAATTCAAACCAAGTTCTTTAGCTCAAAAAGTTTGCATAATTAGTGTTTCAATCCTTTTTTAAAAAAATCTGATTTATTATATTTATACACAGACTTGATAAAAAAAACAACAGAAATTAACAATTACACCATTACCACTTGAGTCACAGCAGATTTACCACCTGCTAAGGAGCACTGATTAATCAGCATGAGCAGGGAGATGGCTTTGTTAGAATTGCCAGATTTTGCGTCCCTTATAATTACAACAAAAAGCAAGAAGAAATGATGAAGAGATGCAGTATTTATGCTTGTCATAGTATAGCTAAATGCTGGTTCTCATCAGTAAGGAAGCAAGTAACAGGCTACCTATGTGGAGTGATTTCATAGTCATGTTCACAATGGCAAATGGCTGTTAATAGGCTTTATGACAAAGGAAGGAGAACTTTTGATTCCAGTTGAACGTGTAACCCTCTCACTTTTACCTGAGACAGCTCTTCATCAATCTCAGAGAATTCAGTTTTCAAGCCCAACTACAGCCATTTCCCTGACTGTGTAACAAGCTATGCTTCAGCATATACTGTGCTATAAATAAAAACTATGCCATGACATTTAAACCAACCACTTCAGTGTTTGTGTGAGCCAGAGATAATGGAACTCTGACAAAATTTCCAGGTCAGAGAGTACAGTTTTCTTCCTATTGTTTGTATCCCAAAGCTCAATTGCTTATCAACTTTCAGATGATTGCACCCATTCCTTTATTTTCCGTACATGTTTGTGCATGTTGTACAGACACAATGAGGTTTTAAAAAGAAAAATTATAATGTCTGAGAGCTTGTGTTTTTCTCATGTGCTTTTTTCTTCTTCATGTATAGGCTTGAACTGTGGTAATGAGGGAATCAAAACTGCCAGAAAATGTTTTCAATTCAAAGTCAGAAGACAACCTTCTGGGACTCTTAAATTTTGCATAATTGTATATGTTAACCAGGCACAAATTTTTGTATTCTAAGATGATTCCAGAGTTTTACATCACAGAAAGAAAAATTAAAACAAATAATTAATATAAAGCAGAAACAAGCAGCTGACAAAAGGAGAAAAGATTGCAAGTTCAAAACTGTGCAAGTTCAAATATAATGTTATCCCTCATACACTGTCAGTCCTCTAAAATTGGCCAGATTCCCAAACTATTAATTATGTAAACTCACATCATGTGCTGTGTGGCCATTTATAGCTTCATAAACCAATGCCACAACTGCTGGTGATGAGAAAGAGTATTACAATCTCTTGCTGCTTTATTGAATTGTGCTTTTCCTAAGCAGATTTCAAGAATAACACAAAAACTTAGGACTCTACAAAAGCCTTGAAATAACCCTACAAAATAAATTCCATCACACTTTGAGAATCCATTTTGCCATTGACTCTCCAATTTGAACGATATCACTGAATTACAATGCTTCTTAAGTTCAGAGAGCAACAGTCTAGTGTTAGTACACTGCACACACACACACAAAAGTAAAAATCAAATCACACACAAACACTTAGGTGCTTCATTGGTTTTTATTGAAGTATATTTATTCATTTTTCTTCCAGGAAACGATCTAAATACTATTAAATAATTAAAGAGTGATGGATCTCTGCAATAACTCTAAAGTATTTTACAAAACAGAGGCTAGATTTTGTCTACCAGCCTCTGGACAAGTACAGTAAATGCTCCCCTCCAGACTGGGAGAAGACTTGCTTTCTTCTAAGTAAAATGCATTCCCTACCTTCCTGCCTTTTGATTAAGTATCTCCAGTAGCTAGTGCATCAACTCTCTACCAGCATTTTATTCAGCAGCCCTTAAGTGGTGTTGATATTCTTAATTTGACCATCCTCACACATATCTGCACATTTTGATGACATCACTTTGGTTAAGTGATGAGTGCAAAAATATCTAATTCTGGTGACCATAATCATAATCACAACTTCACCAATAGTAGAAATTCACTTGGTGATTCAAAACTTGATCTGATTTTTCCTCACCTTGACATGACACACACTGTTTTTCTCAGGGTTGATTTAGCCCAAGTATAGTGTCATATGATTTATAGGTTTTGAGGGACAGCTGTGCTGGGAAAGTTGACCCAGGCCTTGCCCACACAAACGTTTTATTCATGATGTTGCTAATAATAATTTTCATGAACAGTACACTCACAGAAAACTAAAACAAATGTACATTGCATAAAGCAAATTTTTATTACATGCACATTGGCCTGTATTCTAGAAAATGCAATTTCTAACTAAGGGCATTTGAATTAAGGCCTGTCAGGTAAGCTTGGGTGGCATTTGTTCCACTTCTGGCTTTTCACTTCCACTTTGGAGCAAACTAGAGACTGGGCTGTTTTGTTAACAGCACCTACTTTAGACCACTACCTTACCAGAACACTAATACCTGCCTCTTTTCAACACCAAGATTTAATGTGACAGTGCTGCACAATCCATGCCAGTAAGTCTTTGATCATATTCTGCAAAAGACAGTAGTCAAGAACACTCCACAGCAACAAATTTATCCTGTTTACCAACAATTTCAAGTCTACACTTGAATTTCCCTAAGGAAAAGAAATCCACTAAGATCTGTATGAACAATTCTGACTATGGCAGGTCACTGCTAGTCTTTTTTTCCCCCTGGAGCTGTCTACTCCATTTATGTTTGCATATGCAATGTGTAGTACACACCTGGTAAGT
Source organism: Megaceryle maxima (assembly GCA_024605025.1). Classification (NCBI taxonomy): domain Eukaryota; kingdom Metazoa; phylum Chordata; class Aves; order Coraciiformes; family Cerylidae; genus Megaceryle; species Megaceryle maxima. The sequence goes on from JANHGN010017796.1 coordinate 21,525, forward strand.
CCAAACCTTCCAAAGAAGCCTCAGACCCATTGACCATTCAACAGTGCCACCAGTCAACAGATATACTAACTGTGCATGCACAGTAGGTCTGGTCAAAAGAGCAGCAGGAGAATTTAGCCTATACCTCTCTCCTCAGGTGAGTTATATATCTTGTCCTGCTGTAATAGCTAGATACAAAAGACTCTATGGAGAAGGACTGAAAAATCATATTCACAAATTGATATTTGGGAGTAGTAAAATGAAAATGAAGATGTGGAAGGTTATACAGATTACCCAGCAGTGAGATCATTTGAGAGGCATTCATATGCTATGGAATTTAATCCTGGCAGAATCCATCCATATGTATCATCGCACTGTCACATGCTGGCCTGTGCCAGTATAAAAATGGAATTCTGATATTACAGATTATCTTTCAACTTGGGATCCTGACACTCAATACCAGGTTTTGATATGCTTTTGTGCAATCCTAGGACACAACTGTCTGCATGATAAGATAACTTTGATTAAATGAGCTGCTATAATGGCTACATTCTTATGTGCTGTTTTCATTTTCAGCAAAGAATGAGCCAAATTTGCCATGACATATCTCCTGACTAAAAACCCTAGCCACTCAGTTATACTAGATAAAGGATCCCTTTGAAATTTCTCATAGGACTTTATTGTCATTTATGTGCCATTAGCCATAAAGAGAAATATTTCACACAAATCAAATTAATTTTGCACTTCTCTTTCCAGATACTAAGAAAAAATTAAGTTTAGTAGTTTAGTCCAAACTGTCTCTCCTTCATTGGAATATATTTTTTAAAGGTTAATACCTTGTGTATTTTGAAATATAGTTCCCAGAAAGATGTTTTGTAAACCATGGAGAAAGTAACATATAAACCACGTCATTTCACTCCTTTTGTGATTCTGAAATGCCAGCATCATTTTACGTTGAAAAAACCCAACTTTCAGTAGACTTTTCCCTGTTTTACCATTTCTGCCATGATATCCTACAACTACCAAGGGACTGTTGTTGAAGTGGGCAGGGTGGCACAAAAGTTTAAAGATTAATGCTTGACTATTTCAGTGTAGTGACTGTGACATATTGAAATAACTCAAGATTGTTTTAACTGCTTGTCACCACTAAGTGAAAACACATGCGACTTTAACCTCTAGTTAGGAAAAGGTATTATATAACATATCATATCCAGCACATTTAGCTATGAATAAAATTAGCCTATTCCTTTCATAAATGTCAACTGTAAGTTTTTAAGTATACTGCAAATACAGTGTTCACTCTCAAAAGGGATGTCATCTATAATTACCACAAATAAAAACCTTAGCTCTAGTGGATATCTACAATATTTTCTAACATTTCTGTATCCTTAAAAAAAAATAAAACCAAACCCAAAACCAATAACCAAACAACAACAACAAAACAAACAAACAAAACCAAACAGAGTAAAACTATTATTTCTTTCATTTATACCCACAGTTGACAACTGTAGAAACAAAGTTTTGGATCTGGTTTTCCCTGCATGAGCCTGTAAATCAGGCTTTTTCACATGGTCCCATAAGGAATGTCAAGTCTGCACTCTTTCCCTAAGATGGCAGCAACAAGGAGGAAGGTGAATTAAGGTTTCCCAAGTCCTTCCTGGAAAGCAGAAAAGGACAGGCCAAAATCCTGGAAAGAAGAACAAGGATGGGCCTGAATTCCAATCTACCTGATGACTAATTCAAATAGTAGGAAAACCACAGAGGTCAGAATCATGGGGGAAAAAAAACCAAAACAAAACAGAAAAACATTCAGACTCTTCTTTTTAAAGACTTCATAAAATTGTAATTTTATAAGAAGGCATCATCTCCAAATTCTTTTCAGCTCTACCAAATTAAAACAGAACATGATGATACACAAAAGCTATAAGAAACAGAGATTATAGTGAAAAGGTGCATTTATATGCACATCTGTGTTGTAACTGGAAAGTCAACTGGCAAAATCAAAACCATGAAATGCTGTTTTACCAAACACTAAAAACTTGTTCCACAACTGTTGCCTTCAACATTTGTATCACGTCCAGATGGAAAGATGCCAGTGAAATACAGTTTACAAGGCAGTACAATCTTGTGGATTATGTCCTGTAACTTGTTTATTCTTGGTTCTGTGGCTTTATTTTTTTCAGATTCAGGATGCTTTGCTTACCAACTCCTTCCCTAAAGACAAGACTTTTTGTCTGTACTCAATTCCTGTCTAGAAAGACAATGCTGCATTCTCAAGGATGGAACATTTTAATTACACAGAACCATAAAACTAGATAAAGTCTGACAAGTTGTAACTCTGACACCTATGCATTGTTACTGTTTCCACCCATCACTACAATATTTCAAGTACAACAGTGTTGAACTGAAGAATTATAAATTGGATGGCAGTGGCAAAGTGGAATAAGGGAAGACACATAAGTGGAAAATGTCCAAGTCTCTCTTCTTTCTAATGAAAAAGAAAGCTTTAGAAACTGGACATAGTTGAAGGGACGGTAGTTCAAATACCTGACAAAATACCATCCCTAACTGTATCATCATCTCATACACTGCTGTTCTGTGACCCCTCACAGTCTCCATAGACACTGACTACAGTATTTTTTTAACAGCTTGTTCCTCAAACACAAACATAATTGCAAAAAAGGCATTGCCTCCACAGTAAAACACAATGCCCACCAACCTTCCCTTTCCAATTTGATTGCCTTTATTTATGTCTTTAAAAGATTAATGTAGAAAGGGTCTGGATTATGACACATCTTATAATTGCCTCATCACTTGTCATTTCCTTAGTAAGTGTGACAAAGAACTGGAAGAGAAACGGTGTTCACATGCACTTAGGGCACTACACTAGGAACAGATATAAGTAGAGGCCTATTTTCTATACAGGCAAAACTATTATAATGGAGGATACATAGAAGCAACACAAAGCTTCCACTGGAAATTTTAACTGGTGTTTCCCTGATTTTGACTCCTTGAGTCATGTAAGTATTGTTTCCGACTTAATTCTCCAACAGTGCCTTACTTTTCCAAGTCAAAATAATTAAAAAAAAAAAAAAAAAGTCGATAAAGAACACTCTTTTCAGAACAGCGATAATGTTTTCTTTATCAAATGCACACTTGTAAAGGTGATAGTATAAAAATATACAGGAAAAGGGAGTCATGTGTGTTACAGCCTCCTGAACACCATATTTCGCACACAATCTCTCAAATATCTCTGGAAGTCACTGACATCCAAAGGGTGTGCTGGCTCTGTTCCTTTGCAGCTGCAGGAGGCAAGATGTTCTTTCCACCTTGTATCACTGAAAGGAAATCCCAGTCCATGAGACCAGTGATCAGTGCGTTTCACCTCCTGGAGAGAAGCCTTGAGTAATGGAATTCCAAAGCGCTAGTGAAAACAGCAAGATTTACACTGATAACTTGCTCACAGGAGTACCTGCACCATCAGAAAGCAAATACAGCTAGACTGTTCTTGCTTGAGTTATGAAAATTATTCTACTGTTCCCCATAGAGCAGGTATGACTCTATAGCCTCAGTTACATAGTGTCTTGAAGAGTACAGGAATTCTCTGAAATTTAAGTTTGCTCTTAACAGAACACTACCACTACACATCCTCATCTAAAAAATACTTTAAGATGCAAACACATTCTTTTCTTATGGAAAAATTCTGTACTCCCTACTAAACAAGAATGTTGTAGAAAAAGACAGTTTTCAGTTCTTTGAACATTTCCAGATAACAGCTAAGTACTAATACACTTGCTTTTTCAATGCAGTCCCATGTATATAATAAACTGAGAGTCAGCTGCAGATAAAAGAATTAGACTGATGCTTCAGCACTGCAATGGGAGAATCTTTAAAAAGCTATTTCACTGAAAAGAAATGAAGTTTCCATCTGCAGCTTTATGCGTTTGGCAAACAAAACTTCACTTCTGCAATGTTATTTTAGGACAGGAAAAAATGCATCCCAGAGTTAATCTCCCACTGACTGCAATGGATCAGTAGCTTTGTCTGAATTTCACAGTTAAAATAAATTTACAGCCACTATTCTATGCTAGTAAGCAAAAAGTCCAGTGAAACATTTAAAAAGTCAAGCACTAGAAAAATTCCTTCATTCAAAGTAGGTAATACATACAGGGTTCTTCTCTGTTCAGCATAAATCTCACCTATGAAAAGTGCTGTAACAGTTTACTTAGAGTGCTTTTTTTTGATAAAACTAATGTCTTATAGTCTGCTTGACTTGAACAACAATGGCACATCTATCTGTTACTCACCTCTTCTTCCCAAAATACTTCTAGATTCCCTGTCTATGGAACAAAACCTCTTAGGAAGTCCTTAAAGTGCTGATTTCTTAATAAGCATTCTCCTAAGGAACTAAATCACAGCTTCCTTTCTAAATGTTACTAGTTGCAGGAGACTGCAGATGTAAAATGCATTAAAAGCACACAGAACTCAGGCAAGCACTTTGACAAAGTGAGAGCAATACATGTAGTACAGAAACAGTTGTGAAAGTGCTATTTTAATGCCAAGGTACTACAGGGTGTTTTATAATCTAGATATAGAAATATTATTTTCATTTTACGCTATGACTGTTCTTCCTGCAGTAATAAAATACTAGCAAAATGGCAATGTTACACGGGTCACATTAGCAAGGAAGAGAAGAGATTCCTGACAGTTTCACAAAGCTACTGTACTTTCAGACTCCAGGAGAAAGGAATAGTTAAACTAATATTCACATAGGTTTGGAGGGCTTTTTTCCTTCTTGTGGGAATTTTAATAAATCATATTTCTTACTGCTCAAAATGCATACAACCTGACCTTCAAAAGTCAGTTACTGTTGAATTGTTAAGGATGGATATAAAGGGAAAGCATAAAAGTTATTTCAAGACAGAACTGAAATCTTCCGACAACAACACAGGGTACTTCTAAGTCACATTTTCTTTAAGATCTTAAATGACAAACCTGCACAATTCTCTCTAAATCATTAAATACAATTACTTTGTTTCATGGCACTTCTCACTAGAGTCACATTTGAGCTTGTTTTATTCAAGAGTTTTTAAATTACTCTTTTGTACCTGGACCTTGCCCTGTTGACTGATCTTCTTTCATCTTTTCCATTATCTTTAGTCATTCCTAACATGTTGAAAGCAAATTTCCATGGCAAAACACAAGCACTGAAAAACAAAAAGCCCCACAACAGAAAAACAAACAAAAACCCAGAAAGTTGTCATAGCTACTTGCCTCTTGGCAATTTCTGAGCATTTCCCAGGTTTAGTGCAATATATCCACAGAAAAGGAGAAAGACCAGTCTTGACATCATGGTCACAAACTCAACCTCGCACGGGGAATGATTCTGACAGGTATCACACAAAAGCACTGCAGCTGCATTTAAGTGAACTGTTCTCTCTGTGACAAGAGGCAGCAACACTTTGACACAAGCTTAGTTTACACAGTGGGAGGAGACAGGATGACATCATTCACTCCCACTGGAAAAGGAGAATTAGTATTAAAAAGAAAAAAAATATATTATCAGGCTCCCCCTACAATAATCTTCTGGGGTTTGTTACAAGGTCTTTTCACCATTCAGGATAAGAGATTACTGTTCAATCACTTAAGTTTCATGCAAATAAAAACAGGAATATCAAAACTATTAGCTGAAAAGTGATCTGAGAGACATTTTCACTGTTTGATCCAAGAAAGCTGGGCTTAAAATGCAAAAATTACATTCACAGTACTCAGAAAACAGTTAGCTATATTGAACCCAGTATTTTTGCAATGTCAAGACTTTGTTAATTCAGGCTAGATGTGGCTTTCACCCAGGCAAAATAAATATTCGTTTCATTTGACATGACATTATAAACAGGTATGATAAATATTTAGTCAGCAAAAGAACTGTGTTTGAAAAAATTAAACACCATTTTTTCCACTTGTATCTGATTTTGACGATTAAAAAAAATTTAGATTTTCCCCTTTGATACATGCCTGGTGAGTCAATGGGCACAATGCACACTGAAAGCAAAAAGGCAACACATCTCCTTCCAGGGGCTAGATTCTCTCACAGTTACATAACTCTAAATGAAAAAGAATTCCAGTATTCTATTAAAAACTGTTTCACTCAATGTTTACGATCAGCTAACTCAGCACAGAATTTGGTCCTACTCACAGCTGGGAAGGTGGAAAGGAAAGGGTGAAGCAAAGAAAAAGGTTACAACTGAATAAGGAAGAATTTTGTCTCAGTATCTGGAAAATAGCCCAAAAGAGATCAAACTTATGCAGCTAAGTAGTGATATCTCTCGCCCTAAAACACCCCATAAAACCAAACAAGAAAAACCCAAACCAAAAAAATCTGACCCAAACCAGTCCTTCAAAAGAAAGAAAACACCAACATCAACAATGGAAAACAAGCATATTCATTGTTTGCAATACATAAAGGTCTTCAATATGCTTAGTCTGTTTCCACTCCCCATTTTCCAGGACCTGGCAGCACTGTACTTTCATATAGTCATACAGTTTCATATAAGCAGAGAAATAACAGAATATTAGTGCCAGGACTGGGTAGAAACAAAGTCATTTAAAATAAAAGCTTAATATATTAAAGCATACAGAAGCATTTCTTAAAAAAAAAACAGGTTAGTGTTGTATTTAAAAGACCCTATTCAGGAAGAACTTCAAAACAAAAGATAAGTAATGGTCCGAGAGAGAAAACCAAGGAATTTCAGGCTCTTTTAATCAATATGGACAGCACGTAGATATAACAAAACCATTTTGACAACAGTAACGTTTTCCAGACTGATCATATCCTCTTTATTCTGACATATAGAAACCTTTTTTTGATTCAGTAACTCAAATGTGGAAGTAGTAAATTGGAAGTTGGTATTATAGACAGACCCCAAAAAATCCCCAAACACTATCAACTCAAGTATCTTTGGGAGGATTCACATCCTGAATATGAACGCTATGGACAGGTAGATGCAATGGGTACTATTTTGATCAGGTGAAAATATGTTTACAAGGCCATACAGTTGGACAGAAGTCTTCCAAAATACTGACCACACCTGATGGCAAAAGGTTTTCAAATGACAGAAAGATGGATACACATTTTCTTTGTGACATTGTTCTTTTTTTTTAATGTTGAAATACGATTTTAAAAAATGCTTCAGAAAGCATATTAACTTTTTTCCTCTTCAAAATTAAAAATAGGAAATCAGTCATTTGATGGAACAGTCAGATGAACAGGAGAAGTAATAGGAAAAATTACTTCTTGGTTACACACAGCTGTTGTGGTAGTACTGTAAAATGGGCTCTACTGGTTTGTCTTATTGCAAATTCACTCTCCTTTTAAAAAAATCACACAACACTTTTCAACTAAATAAATAAAGGCCCACTCCTATTCATAAAAATCTCACTGAAACATATTGGTAATTTGGCTACCTAACAAAATGGTGTTTACCTTCTCTCTCAGTGATAAATATGTTCCCATTCCTGCTTTCACAACCACTTCCTGTTTTGCTGCCAGTTACACCTTTCCTCTTCCTCCTGTGCATTATCCAAACACTTCTTTGTTTGACACAACACAGAGAAATTTAAGCTTCCCCTTGAAACCCTGGCAGACCTATACAGGTCTCTTTCCCTCTGATCTCTCCTGTAGAAAACAACTCTGTTCTGCTCAGTGTTCAAAAAAATCCCCATACATATCATGATGCATTTCCTTCTGTCTTACCAACTTTATGCAAGGGGCAATCATGGTTTGATAAGAAGATGCAAGTGTAAATTTCTGTCAGATATATGCCAAGAATCAAAAAATCAGTAATATAATATTCTCTTGAACTTTTCCAGTATGGTCTCCACATCTGCATCATCTATGTGATCTGTGATTTTGTCCACTTATTTCATTACAGGACTGATCTTTCCTAGGAAACCTCTGTTATATGAAAAATGGAAAAACCACCAGATTCTGCTTTCCTTTTTCCTAAATTCTTCTGCTGTTTATTGGATGCTGACTACTGCAGTGAAAAAACTAACATAGGAACAGAAGGAAGTTCCTGGGACTTCAAGCACTATCCTGCAATAGTGGATGCTTCTGTAATGCTGTTCAGGTATCAGATTTCTCTTCTTGGAGGACTGCTCCACAATCTCCATTTAAAGACAGCATCTGGTTTCAGCTTACAGAAACAAAGCCTGCATGTCACACTTCACAGCAGAAAGTATCTAATCCAGAAGTTCTTTAGGTTTCTCTTATCCACACAAATCTGGAATTATATTATCAATACTTTGACCCTTCAGAAGGAAAAGATTAAACAAAGAAGATTCAGTTAATGACAGTTCTGTGTAATTATACCTTTAGCATAAAATGCAAGAAAAATGAGATAAATGCAGTTATGAAAGGTGTCAAACAGATAATATTTGCTCAGGAAAAGTCATAGCCTCTGATCCCACAATGACTCCTGATCTTCAACACCAAATTAATGCTTAAGTAACAGAGTCAAGTACTCAAAAGTTTACTTGCTTACCTCAACTTCAGCTGAGTCTCTCTAGGGTAGATCTCAAAAACAAAGATTCCAACAAGATGGTATCACAGCTAGTCTGGGAGCAGAACAGAGCTTTTCTAGTTCTATTTTAATAGTTCCCAGCCCAGCGAATACAGTGAAAACAAGAGTATGGGAAGGAAAAGAAAAAGGTGGGGGGAGGGGGGAGGAGAGCAGGAGACAGGATTTTACATTTTGTTTCCAAATATGAATATGCTTTTGCTGAGATTTGGGCTCAGTTCCAATTCACCTATCATTCCTGATTATTTTGACAAGCAAAAGCCAAGGTGACTCAACTCCTTACTGTTCTAATTTAAAGCAGGAAGAGTGTGTAAGCATAATCTTAAAACCCAAAATCCTATCTTCACTCTGAAAAGCACAAGAATGCCATACTGAGCTCTCTCTAAGAGTAAGGACTTGCAGTATACTTGGTCTGTCCTTTTTCACAGCATTGCTTGTTGATAATGTACCTTTCAACCAGTGCTGTCAATTATTTGAGAATTGCCTTAGTGATAAAATATGCTATATAAATGTTAATTATAATTATAATTCTCTTGTTTATGATTCAGTTATTAGATGTTTTTTCTTGTAAATGTCATGGTATCTCCTCTAAAGGCCTTCAGGAAAAGAGAGATGCCAAAGAACATTCTTTCAGATGTGTTGCTGAAAAAAAGAAAAAAAAAAGAAAATCTTAACTCTACTTTCTGAAAGCCTGCAATTCTTCTTTCCCACTCTTACTTTGATGATCAAACACTTGAACACTCACGTTATCAAAAATACACAGTTGCATGCTAATCTATTAGTCAAAAGGTAAGATGTATCTCATTTGACTGCATAAAAGCAACAATGTTAGTGCATTCTAGTATCCTGGTCCCAAACTGAGTTCCAGATCTCCAAATGAATGGGATCAGAGACAAAGAGAAAGGAAGAAAATCAGTCAAAAGGGATGGACGGAACAGCTGGTTCTTGTGACATTTTCTTACATAGTTCATCAAACAGTTCCAGCACACATGCATTTGACACTTGTAATTTCAGACAGTAACTCATCTTTACTAACAGGCTGTGCATTTCACCAAAGTTCTGCATGACAGGGAGGTAACAAAAACATTTATTTAGCTTTTCTATGAATTTATTAACGTTGTTTTCTTAGTAACTCAACCTGGTACACTCAATTCTGCAACATCAGCAACATCATCATGATCCACCACATGGAGAAACAGTGTGCTTCCAGGTTTTCAACTCTGCCACTCCTCCTTGATTCTCAGTATTTTGTATTATTTTATTTGGGGCTTCTTTTGCCATTTTTAGCTATTTCTTTATAGTCAGTTCCTGAAAGACTCCAAAGAAGGTGCCTTTACAGTCTCACTAGGCTCCTGCTCCACTGATTGTCTATCCTCGTGGGGAAAACATTTTTCCCTTTTAATGAGTCAAAACCTCAATTTTTTTTCCAACTTGTGCCCATTTTCTGTCATGCTTCCACTACACAACACCATCAGCAGCCTAGCTCTGTCTTTCTGGCAACCTCCTGGGAAGCACTGGGAGGGCTGCTGTTAGGTCCTTTGAAGCTGACTCTTCTGACTGAACAGGTCCCATTCCCTTGGTCTGTCTTGATAGGGCAAGTGTGCCAGACCCTGATCATCTTTGCTGCCCTTCACTGTACTTGCTCCAGTTTATTGATGTCTGTTCTGTATTTGGGGGTGAGGTGAGAGACCAACACTGGCACTATCTTGATGGCAGCCCTGCCATCACAAATATCAAGTAATCATCTCAGTTTTATTGTCACCTGAAAAAGTGACAAGAGTCCACTCTGTCACCTCCTCCACGTTACTGACAAAGGTGTTAAAGGGTAGGTCTTAAGACAAATATCTGTGATAACTCCAGTTGTTACCATTTTCTAGGTAGCATGTGATCCATTCACTCCTGCCCTCTGAGCCCAAGCATCTAATCACTCATCCAGCCATTTGATCACATTCTTTATGCACCACTTAAATAGATATATACTCCATACAGTACACTGTGTATGCCACAGTACAGTTAAAAATGCTATCAAGAAACCAGCTTCTTTGAGCAAGCATTCAATACATTTAAATATTTCTTTAAAGTGTTCCTTGACTGAAGGCTTCCATTTCATTGTTACATCCTAACAAAAGTAAGTCTTCCTAACCTCACAGAGCTCTTATAGAAAAAACCTAGCCTCTCCATCAAAGCACTATGTAATTACTTAGTACTGAAGACACTGCTATCTGTGAGAAAAACCACATTTCTACCATCAACGTATTTCTGCCACTTGAGATAATTAACAAAATGAAGCCTATTACTTTGCAACATTCCTTCCAAACGTTCTGTCTATGTCTCTCCTGCCATCATATTGCTAAATACCTATCACTGCTTAAACAGAATCTGATTAAGCTGAAATGCAGGCAGAAGCAAAGAGCAAAACACAGAAAGGTACGTGAGAGTAATAAGCCTGCAACACCGTAATCGCATGATTCAAAAATATCTTGGTATATATCATTTTTCCTGGGATTAGAATGAATTTAGGATAGCCTAAATTATTCTGGGTTATAATTTATTTACTCTAAACATGCTTAAAATGTGAGCACCAGTTCTTAGATCGCTTTGTTAAGAGAGGCTTCATAATTCATGTTGTATGGAGCATCAGTCTTTCAATATTCCGTTATAATCTTCCACTGCAGAAATCAACCTCTCCTGGTCTCTTTCAGTCTCTCTCCACAGTATGTTCTGATTTGTGATGATAATGCAAGATCACAGTCTGGATTAGTGAACTCAGATGTGAAGTCTGGAGTCTATTATTACGCACTAGGATGGGATACAAAATGTCTGGTTTTATGCTTAGAATGTAAATGTTGATGCCAATGGCAATTTAATTGTGAAGATGGGATGTCTGTCTTTAGCACAGATCAGCAGGAGCACCCACCTCTGAAATTAATAACAAAGTGCTAATGATTGACTGCTCTGGTGTTTGCCAAGTTACACTATAGTGAGTTTGTACAGGAATGAATACCACGTGTCATATCATATATCTCTGACACAGATTTCAGATTACTGCCGCAGGACCAACTACTATGCCATAAAGGGTGGCACCCTTTCCTCACTGCTCAGTCATACCCTAACCAAGTACTTCGGATTTCCTCCCCTAAACCACCTCAAAGAGATATGACACGCTTCCTTATTTCCCAACCCACCCACAAATTTTCTATGCCTGTAACTCCGGATTGTTCCTCAGCCGCCCTTAGCAGAACGCCCCCATTCCCACCCGACCCCCCACCCCCAGCACCCCGCACGGCTCCGCACCGGCGGGGCCGATTTTGGCCGCCAGGGGGAGACAACGTTCGGGCACCCGGCTGACCCGGGCCGAGCCGAACCCGCCGCGCTCGTCACCAGCAACGTCACTCGGTAATTCCCTCTGCGCGGACGCTTCGGGGGACGGGTGTGCGGGGGGGGGCGCATGGCAGCAGGTGAGTGAAGTAGCCGGGGCTGCGATACAGCATTTTATGTCAACATCAACAAACATGACTATGCTTCATAATTTAGGGATGACTAATAACATCTGCCAGCTTTCTGCACCGCGCTCCCACCCAGCCAGTGTCCAAGAGTCAGCTCCCAGGGAGGCTGGTAAGCACACAGAGAGAGGAAAGAGACCAGGAGAAGAAAAAGATTTCGAGGAGGAGTGCAGTTGCATTTCTAGGGTGCTGCCCTAGAGAAAATAATCCATGCATCTCAGAAAACTAGCTCCCCTAGCTTGGATATGGTGCTACTAATCAAACTGCTCCTCCTTGTGGTGCAACGACACCGCAGGCTGAGAGCGGTGACTACCAAAGCATGCAGGTTCTGCTGGGCTTTTTGGGCCCTCCTGGTTTTTTTGTTCCCAGCATAAGCCTCAAGGACAGAATGGAGATAGAGACTAAACTACTCTTTGGATGAATATGTTACCCTTTGTGTCAAAAACAAAAACAAAAACAAAAACACAAACAACAACAACAAAAAACAAACAAAAACCCAAACAAACAAACAAACCCAAAAAAACCACCAACCACAAAAAACCCAAACAAACAGACAAAAGAAAGCAACCACCATGCAAAGCTATTGCCTGGGTTGTTTGACTTAAAATAGGGAAAAAAAAAAAAAAAAAAAAAAAAAAAAATCTCTACAAAAGAGGACATCAGAGTATAACTCAAAGTTTAAGTTTTGCCTCACTACAGTTGAGGCAGTGAGTTAAATGTCCCCCACTCCAGGGACAGCAGGTGCAGCCTTAAATTGTGCCTGTTTCCCTCTCCCCTCCCTCTTCCTACATCAATCATTCAAATATTCTGTTAGAAGGCCAAGGGAAGCCCTGGAAATAACTAGGGCAAATAATATGAAGAGCAGTGAAGTCGTCTCAAAGTTAGATAGAGGAAGACAACCAGATCCTTAGTTATATTAAAGGATACTTATTTTCTTGGCACAAAAGAAATATTTCTTTGGCTAGGATGCAGAGATTTGATGAATGCATGCAAAGACAGGAGGGAAATAATTCATGTTTGTTCCTCTCTTCATATGAGTCATTTTGGCCTAAAACACATCTTCCAGAAACTTTGTGGCTGAATTTGGCCATATTAGTTTACAATCAACATCAGCAGGCTTATCTAGTTCAGAATACTGTGAATAACTTTAAAGTATGGTTGCTTGTCACTACTGTGCACAGTATTTAAACGTGAAAAACATGACAAACTGTGTACTTCATTTTAAGCTGAAAAAGGCAGTGAATGATCAACAGAACTACATTATTCTAAAGTAGGCAGCAAAATTATTTTTTAAAAAAAGTAATTTACATATTCATTCCTTCAGTTGTCATAATTATCCCGTGTCCAGGGACAGAGAAAAGGAAAGTATATTGTATGCAGATTAAAACAGTGCACATGCAATTTATTTTAAGCAAACTAAACCCAGGATTAAATAAAAAAAAACTCTTTAAGTGCAAATGTTCTGTCTTTAAAACAAAATTATTTGCATGCCAACCTTAGAGCAAATATTTACAACTGTAAGTCTAATCAAAACAACTGTAAAACATTATAGTCTACAAAATGACAAAGCACATTATCTGCAGTGGAAAGGGGTTACGTCTTTATTTAAAAATGAACAACTGCACATTTCCACAGGTAGCTCTCAAATGTCTGTTGGAAGATGTTTTTAATGTCAAGACCTGTGCTTAGCTTTAGCAAACAGTGCAGCTCAAAAGAAATAGCTTTGTCCAGCCAAACCATGCATCAGGACCTACATCCTTGCTTTATGTATCCCACATGAGAAGGAGAATTACTTAATACTAGTCTTAACTTGGTCCTGTGGACCAAATGGCCACCAGTGGCAAAAGTGGCTTCCATGGACACATGGACCTTACCTTCTGATTCAGTTCTATTTGCAAATAGTTCAGTTTGTGCTATCCAAGACATCCCCATGTCATCAACAAAATATAAGGGACAGTCAGGAGATTATCTAAGCATTCCCCTGATCTCAAATAAGCTATAAATATATATATATATGTAAAAAAGAAATACATATCATGTGAAAAGTAAATATCCCTCTGAAGTACACAATCTTTTCATTTTCTATTTCCGCTTATGTCCTAAATTTAAAATGCTATTAACAGTCAATGAAATTTAGAAGCCTCCCTTCCCCTAAATGAAAAGGTATTTCATTAGATTGTGTAATGTAAAACACAATATCACATGCTCAAGAAGAAACCAAATTTGTTCACTTTGTAACACTATTTAATCCTTTTTTGCAATGACTTCACCAAAAATGCTGTTATTCTCAGATGTGATGTGAAAGAGGTTAAAACTTAACACTTTTTGGTCAATTTAGAATGCCAATGCACTGAATTTGCCACAGTTTCCCTTAAAAAAATACTTGGTGTTTGGGAGACCTAGTGTTTGGGAGATGTAGAGTTTGTCTCATAATGTGAAGTGCACAGAAACTGATTTCTGAGCCATTTGCTTATTTAAAAGTTTGTAAAACTTTCCCCCTCGCCCCCCTTACAAAACTGGATTCTTTTTTTGTGAAACAGGGTGTGCAGAACTTCTTGAACCTGCTTGTGCCTCAGCATATTGAAAAACTGTCAAGGAACATAGATAGAATATTCAAAGTGCAAGTTTTCAAGAGCTCAGAAAGTCTGTAAAAGCCAGGAACTACTACATCAATGTGGAAACAATCTGGACTACAGCCAGGTGTAATAGTACATTTTAGAAGTCTCTTCTTGTGTAAGGGTTAGATTTTTAAAAAGTTTATATTATTTATCAAACAATATCAGCATCTATGTTTCTGTTATGCCAAACACAAGTAAACACATGGAAACATGCACCCAGACTTGGACCTCATTTCAAAACTTCTTCTCTCAAAATGACTGTTTATGCATTTACAGGTGAAAGGTCAAGAGTACAGTTTTGGAGCATTCCTGAATTAAGCACAAAGTGCCAGATGACCCTCAACTATGAAGTCCTGTTTAGTTACTAGACACATAAGTTACTAGTTCAATAACAATATTCTGCCGTTTTACATCAGTCATAAAATGTAAGGATATTCTCCAAGAGAAGAGCCTTCCTCTTGCCAATCATTAATCCTTTGAACCACTGCAGATGAGGTTGATGAGAAGTCTGAGCATCATGTATGTTTTACTGTGTTGACAGGTATCTGCAGTTGCCGTCAGTTAACCACAGAAATGTTTGCAGAGGACCCTGAGCTGCTCTCAAATAAAAAACAAAACAAAACATTGTAAAAGCAAGTCCTCCAGATAAGATGACTACAGCATGAAAAAGTAAAGTCCTTGTTGCCAAGGTACAAGAAGCTGTGTAATAACTGCATATATGTTTATGCCCTAATAAGAAAATGAGACATTTGGAACACTTCATAGATGCCCGATTAAATTTGTTCCAAATAATAATAATTAAAAAAACCCCACAAACAAACAAACAAAAACAAGCACAAAAAACCCCTCAAACTTTGCATTAATTAATATTAAAAAAACCCCACTCTATAAAAGCTGTGTTTTCTTTGTTTGAAATAAGCTCTGTACCTGTTCTGAAAGAGAACAAAAAGCATTCAATAATGAGAAATACTAGTTTAAGACATATGGACAAAACATACTTGCCTTTAAATTGATTTTCAATTATTATCTCATTATTAAAAGAGAGAATGTGAAGCCAGTTTGGGGGTTTGATTCATTCAAGCACTGTCTTTTCCTTCATTTCCACATTACAGAGAGCTTGATAAACCCTCTCCAGTGGACTAGAAAAAAAGAAATCTCCCTTTCTGTTTTAGTTGAAAGCTACTTACTGGTGTCCTGTGGGAAAATGAATCTCTGAATCTTGGCTATGAAGGTACTCATTCCACATGAAGATCAGGAGCAGTAATGGTCCTCAAACAGATCTAAACCTGCTTTCACTCTTAGTAATATACAAGTGAAATTAGAAATATATTCTGGTATCTCATAACCCATTCCTATCTTTATAAGCAGACATTAAATATGCTTTTGCAAAGAGATGCTTTAAAAAAAAAAAAAAGGAAATAAATTGAGGAACAGAGGGCATTTCCTACTTTGAGTCTGACATAACATGAACTACCAAAACTTACAGAGAGTATTATTGGATAAAAAAACTTTTAAGACTGTAAAGACGGAAAAGAATTAATGCTTTTTCTTAGCTTAATTTAATGAAAAAGAGAAAAAGCAGATGTGTAAACTAATTGGTGTTCATAAAAATCAAGGTTTGTCCAAACAGAACGGATCCCATTCTCATTACATGTTAAGATGACTTTATTAATAAAGCAGTATATGTGCTTCCCTGTGGATGTAAGTTTCCCTTGCCAACTCAGGAAAGTACTCAAAAGTTCAAATTCCTAGTGGGTTGTGTCTGGCCTTCGAATAGTATCAGAAGAACAGCTAAACAGCTTGCATTCCCGTGTATAATTTATAACACTGCTAATAATACAAGATTTGGTTTGGAAAATTTGGTATATAAAAGGGCATCAAAAGCTCTCAGATGTCAGCAAACAGAACTCCAGGAACAGTATATACATGTTACACTAACATTACACACATCAGTTTTGCTACTATACCAAATTTAGTAGTAAATTGATTGTCACAGTTCAGTATTCAGAGTATATCACAGATCAGAATTTAGTAGTAAATTTGGTAGATAGAAATAAACCTTATGATCTACTATACATGTCTACAAGCATTCCTCTTGTAACAAGCCTTTCCTGTAACAGCAAACTGTTTGGTCATCTATACCTCCCCTAAAAATTTGCCTTCTGTTTATAAAATAAGTCAGTTATGGGGAAAAACCCCACAGCAACAATGGTATCATTTAATGATGTATGAGCAGTACCAACATGGAGTTAGTCTACTGAATCAGCTAATTCTTAACCACTCAGTTCAAGATGTTGGCTCACCCACAGTGACCAGTGACAAGGGAACATGTGCTGCAAGTGTAGAGTGGTCCCCAAAAATGGAAAAAACAGGAGAAAAGGGAGGAAGGCAACCTCTTGATAGTATCAGCATACGCAGAAACCAAAATTAGCTCAGTCTTGGGTCAGAAACTTCTCTTTTCCTCCCCACTCATTTTCTTTAATAGAATAACTGGGAAAAAAAAAAAAAAAAAAAAAACCACCCCCAAAAAGTCAAAAATAAAATGGACTTTAAGGTGCAGAAATTCCTAGTGCATTGTTTATGA
>JANHGN010017797.1:0-15833 GCA_024605025.1 Megaceryle maxima
ATGAACGGGGGGGGGAGGCGGGGGGGGGGGTGGGAAAGAAAAAAAAAAAAATCGCTATTTTTACAATATTTCAAGCCAAAGTGTTTGCAGCATTAGAAGCATATAAATACCTATAGTACAGATACTTCCGGAACGGTATTCCTTTAAGATAAGGAATGCATTTTATACACATCCTTATCATAACTTGCTAAACTTGACCAAACGTTTATATGAAAGCTAGTATGTATATGTATATATACACATACACATTCAGTGTTAATGTATCTCTAGTTATCATAGAATCGGAGTTAATTTATTTCAGAAGACTCTTTCTTCAAATGCATTTCAGAGATTGCAAGAACAACACGTATCTATATAATAATATACCTTGGGTTTTTTTCCTAATGTGTGCATATGCACTTAAATTTTATGTACATGTATATATACACGTGTATATATATATGTACGCAATTTTAAGCATCTTCAACGTCAGGCAGAGTTTTCAGTAGTACACCGTACTTCGTACTAATAATTTTTAAGCAGACTTTATAAGAATTCTGCCCCAAAACGGACATCACAATAGTGACCGTGATGTTTAATTAAATACCCTGATACTTTACATTTGAAAATACTGCTGTTAAAGACAGTATGATCGGAGAGAGGGGGCGGGGGGGAGAAAGGAGCATGTGAAAAAATGGTGGACTGCTGTAATAAGCAGCGCTCTGATCTCCCTGTAACTTTAAAGCCTCCAGCATATTAATTTTAGTTAATAAAAGAGACCAAAAAAAATGTGAAGTATATATGAATTTAGCCTATTTTTTTTTTTTTTTATTTCTGTGTGTTCATAGTAAACATTTTTGTAAGTGACAAACACGGGCATATGACCACAGTATCACAATCAAGAAATTTTAAGACGACATTAACAATCACTCAAATTTATGCGGCATTTGCGCAACACAGGTTACATATTTGCAAGGTTTACCTATAAGTACAATAGGTATTAACATTTCACTACATTTAGAAAAAAAATAAAGGTGACCTGTTAGTGACCACATACATCAAAATATACACAACACAAACTGAAGGCAATCATTAATTTTGTCCCCTTCTGATTCATTTGAACGGGCAGTGCTGCAAACTGAAATAATCTTGTTTTTAAATTACTCCGTACACTGACTGCATTTTCTAAAACCCAATCTTTGGTCTAAAAGTAAATGAACAAACAAACAAACAAAAAAAAAGAACCCCCAAAAAAGCAGTTCAGTAAAGAAAGGGATAAAATAATAAATGGCCAAAATGTAGTTCTCGGGCATCTTTCAGTATTAATTCTGCTTAAATACAAATCACGTTTTAAGACTTGTATAGTTTTAATAAATTTAGTGGTGGAGTGGTGTTTTGGTTTTTATTTATTTATTTATTTCAAGGTCTGCACCCACCAACATATCCATGATAACTTATAATACTGCAAACATGGAGAATCTGGCGGCTTTTAGTGATAGACTTGCTGTGTTTGAATAATAATAATAAAAAAAAAAATGCAAAAGCAGTCACTATTTAGATACACATTCTACTATAATTTTGTCTTCCAAACTTCATAGTCTACAATGTAATTTCCCCACATTGCACCTTGCTGACACTCCTCACCTTGGTGGAATAATAAACAACCCTAAAGACTGAACAAACGTACAGAAAATGGGGGACTTAATAAAAAATACCTGGACTTTTTTGTTTTGCTTTTTTTTTTCTTTTAATTATCATTTACAATGCAAATGTGTGTAAAATGTTCACTTACAGTCTGATCCCATGGATGTTAATGTATTAAAGGGTTTGAAGAAGACCCCTGATTTTGATGTGTGAAATAATCAGAAAGTCCTCCGGAAAGTCCCGTTGTAAAACTTGGCAAAGAAGGTCTTAAGGACTCACAGGGGAGAGTGGAGGGCGCCTGTGGCGACGTGGAGGAGGAGGCTGCCCTGGCCGTCATTGAAGTGCTGCTTTGAGAAGTCATTGAAGGGTGAGGAACATGGGGGAAAAAGTAACTCGTCTGTCCTGCTAGGAGGTTTACAGAGCAGGGGTTTAGGGAATAGGTGCCGGAGCAGGGAACTGACAAGCCACACGGCACTGAGGCGGCCAGAGCTGCTGCTGTGAGGTGATGAGTGGCATAAGGTATCTCTCCATTGACTAGTCTATCAACACTTAACCCATTAGACGTGGAAAAGGAGTGGTTGTTTCCCAAGGAGTTTTGAGTCAACACTGAGCTGTAGGGCATGGGGTGGCTGGGGTAGGCGGACGTGGTCCCATTGTAACTCAAAGTGCTGCTGGCCCGGGGGTGGTGCAGGGAGAGGAAGGGGGACATAGGCCAGTACAAGGATCCTGCCCTATCCATGAATGTCAGTCCAGTGGAGGTTAGTCGAGCGCCCCGCTTGAAGGCCAGCTTGGCCCGCGAGGTGGTGGAACGCCGGCGGAGTTTGCCGGTGGTGCCCCCGATGAAGACGTCGTCGCTGGAGGGGTCCAGCATCCAGTAGTTCCCTTTGCCCGGGTCGTCGTAGTGGCGGGGCACCTTGACGAAGCACTTATTGAGGGAGAGGTTGTGGCGGATGGAGTTCTGCCAGCCCTGCTTGTTCTCCCGGTAGTAGGGGAAGTTCTTCATGATGAATTCGTAGATGCCATTGAGCGTGAGGCGCTTCTCGGGGCTCTGCCGTATGGCCATCATGATGAGAGCGTTGTAGCTGAACGGCGGCTTCTCGTACTTGCCGTTCTTTTTCTCCCCCTCCTTCCCGCTCTCCCCGTCCTTGGCCCCCTCCGCCGCCCCCTTCTTCTCCTCCGCCGTCTTCTCCTTCTCCTCCAGCTCCGGCGCCGCCGCTCCCGCATCGCCTTTGCCCGCCAGCATGTCCGCCTTGGCCACCTCCAGGGCGCCGGAGGCGGTGGCGGCTGCGGGGGGCGGCAGGAGGAGCTGGCCCTTCTCCTCGTCCTCCTCCTCGGCCGCGGCGGCTCGCTGAGGCTGCTGCGGCGGCGGGTGATGGTGATGGTGGTGGTGGTGGTGATGGTGGTGGGGGTGGTGGCTGTTGTGGTGGCTGTGGCTGCTGTGGTTGTTGTCGCTCTGGACGGCTTCGGGCACCAGGCTGTTTATGCTAAAGGAGGATTTCGGCAGCATTTTCACTTCCTTCCTATCTCCCATGTCCAACATCACACACTAGTCTGAGGGGGAAAGTTGCAGCAGCCGAGGGAGCAGCGCGTGGGGCGGCGGCGAAGGCGGCGGCGGGGCGAGCTGCTGCGGGGACAGCTGGGCGCCCTGGCCGCCCTAGCACTGCTCCTGGCCGGCCGCGGCGGTGAGTCTGCGCCGGGGGCCGCGGCGGGCGGGCGGGGTCACCTGCGATGAGGTGAGCCCTCCGCGGGCGCCGGGGCCGCTACCAGCCGGGGCTCCCCCCGCGCGGGGGTCCGGGTCGGTGAGGTGTACACCGGGGGGTGGTCCGCTAGAGAGAGGAGAGAAACTTTGCGGGGGTCGGGAATCCCGGATAGGGGGTCCCTCCGGGTTCCCTTGGGAGCGGTCCCGGCGGCGGGGCCCCCGCGGCGCTCGGTGCCGGCCGGGGACGGGGCGCGCTCGTCTGCCACTCGTGGCGGAGCCGTCGCCGGTGCGTGGCCGCGGGCTCTCGGTATCTGCGGGGCAGTCGCGCTCCGGGCCAGGAGGGTTCGGAGCAGTTTGAATGGGCTCCCGTGTGCCATTTTGAGAGGAAAAGGGTTTTCTGAGGAGCGACGCTCGGTCCTGGTCGTCTCCCGCTTCGTTTCTCAGCCAGCTGTACCGAGAGGGTGATAGGAAGCAATTCGTATTTTGCATTGCAAATATGTGAGTGTAAGCAGAATTTACACAAGGCTTATTTTCCTTTAAGGGAAGGAGAGCGTACCCCTCCGTGACTTGAATTTGCTTTTTAAGTAAACAGACGTGTCTGAAGGGTTTCTCGGTGTCCAGCATGGTGTAAGGAATGCTCTGATCTTTAGGGAAGAGCACAAACACCAGCTAAGACTCAAACGCAGTTTTTCTTCTGGAGCGTAACAATGCTTGGATGGGTGAGATTGAGATGGATTGAGATTTGAGACTCTAATACTTTTACATTAATCAAAATTTCTTATTTTTATACATGGACTCTGAAAGTTGCACTTGCTTTTCATGAATGCGGTGATTGCCTCTGAGAAATGAGGTCAGGAGAGACAGAGGCGAATATCATTGGAAGTGAACAGGGGTGCATGTGTGTACTTAAGTATGTTTAAGTCTACCCATGCAGCACGACACTAATACCTGTCCTTCTTTTACATAAACTCTGAAGTCTGCTGGGGAGAAGGTGCTTCCTGTGGTGTGGTCTGCCTCTTGTGCCAGTGTGGCTGGACCTGTACTACCTTCCCACTTTGTTGGGAAACTGAGCCATCTCCAGCCGGTTCTCCAGTGGACCAGACTAGCTGCTTGCCTCTGTCATGAGATAAATCATAGGTTACGTGGCAAAGGTCATTTTCGGATCTATTTTAAAGGGGGCACAGCATGCACTCTTCTCTCTGAAAGGCAGAGTGGGTTCCCATCGCACGTTTTGATATCCTTGAACGTGGTTTTCCTGCTGATGTGTCAGGGAGCTCTGCCTGCTGCACAGGCTGTGAAGGTCTGTTCCACAGGTGAATTGTCTGTGCCTTCCTTGAGTGGCCCAAACTGTTCCTAAGACAGCACTGATAAATTTTGTCAGTGCTCTCACTGTTTTCCTTCACTTTGGGAGAGTATCTCACGCTATGATCAGAGTTAGCTTAAAATCCATCCCTGAGATGAGAAGTAGCGTTTGGCGCAATAGACGTGGCAGCCTGTGTGCCTGCTGCCACGCAGAGCTGGGAGCAGCAACAAGAATTGTTTCATGGGTGGAATTCTTCCACAGTGCCCACTGCATCCGCTGCCTTTTCATGGGATTGCAGTGACTGGGCACTCCTGGGAACCTTGCTTGTGGCCAACAGCCTGGTGCTCTCTGGAATTTGTGTTGTGATTAGATAGGAGGTGGAAAGGTGTGTTCCGATTTAGTGATTAGAATATTTTTTCCCTTGTAAAACTATGTGGTTTAAGACCAAATGCAAACTTTTGACTAGACAGCAGTAGTTTTATATGAAACGGCATCTCCCCTGGCAGGAGGCTGTGGTATCACCCTGCGCTTCTGGAGTAGCTTTTGCTAGCAAGAGGGGATGGTAGTCACAAGTATACATGGTGCATGCAGCCAGTGTGCAGCTCCCTTGCACCCTTGGTGCCAGAGGGACTGTGGTTGTGTAGAGCCAAGCGCAGGTTTCACTGGAGCAATTGCAGCTCCTCTAGAGACTTTGTATTGAGGTGTGATCCAGCCCTGTAGCCCTAGGCTTGAATCACCTTTCAGATGACACCTTCTCGCTTTTAATGCTGTTGTTTTTCCTAGTCAGACCCTTTTCCCTCAGCCACCAACTCTGACAGAGCCTGAACCCAGAGGAGCACAGCTTTCTGAGTCACAGGTGACCTCTGTTTGCGAGGGGTGCAGAGTGCCCAAGCCTCATTCAGAAAGTGTACATACCTGCAAGAAAGAGGCTAGAGCTCTTCCTGAAGAGGTAGGTGAGCACAGTGCTTTGACTGATGAGCCATCTGTAGTGGGCGACTAGAGGATAGGGCACAGGATCTGGGCTTCTGGTGTGGTGGCACCCACTGCTTTTTTGGGTGACTCAATGTCTCCATGTCTCACTTGGCTGGGTCTCTAAAATGAGGCCTCCTTTTCGAGTTGCTCTGAGATCTCCCGACGCTAAATGATGTGTAATAACAAAGCATTAGAATGTTATAATGTTTATATGAACATCATTCCAAAGATCTTTATATACCACAAGGCTCAGGCTTTCAAAAATAGATACAGTGCAAATTAAGAAGAAATCCAAGTTCAGAAAGTTAATTCAGGCAGTGAACATACAGCTGTGGCACCTCTTTCTCTCTCCCAGGCAGTGTAAGTCCATGGTTATACTCTGACATCAAGGAAGTCACATGAGTAAAGAAGAGGGGTAACTGAGATCAAACACAGCCCTGCAGACCCAGAATACAGCTGCCAACCACTGGACTGCCATATGTTTTTTGGCCTGCCAAAGGGGACTGGAGGTGAAGTTGGAGGAACATCTCATTAACTTGAACAGTATGAGTTGCTTCCAGGATTCTACCTGTGGGCTATAGAAGAAAGAGCCAAACAAAGCACAAAATTTTCTTTCCTCCCCCCATCAGTCTGACTTGAATTCTCTCTTGTAAAGAGAGAGAGAGAGAGAGGAGTGGAAAAGAGACTCCTTCATTATATGAGACCATCTTCCAGGCTGTAATGATTCAGGTTTTTCAAGGGAGGCTTCTGAGTCAGGCCTTTTACCAGTTTGCTGTCATGGACAGCAGAAATAGCAGGGGCATCAGTCGGGGTTTTTTGGTTTGTTGTTGGTTTCTGTTTCTGTGTTTTGGTTTGGTTTTTGGGTGTTTTTTTGTTGTTGTTGGTTGTTTTTTTGTATGTCTGTAGTTTTTTGGGGTTTGTTTATTTGTTTGGGTTTTTGTTTTGTTTTGTTTTGTTTTTTGTCTTCTTGCTGTGTGCCTTTGTTTTTGGTGGGGTGGTAAGGAAAAGCTGGGCCTGACTCTTTAGCCCTTACTCATTGGGGATGGGTACATCCAAGCAAATGGAGCTGCCTTCATGATTCAAGCTTGGAAGATTTGAGTTGCTTTTCAGTCTTGTTTTAACTTGATTGGATAGAAGTGTTTGGAATGGTGGAGCAGGGCCTGCCAGGTCCATTTTGACTATCTCTGAGACTTGCTTCAAATCCAAAGCCTAAGTTGTTTTTACAGGACTGATACTAGGGCTGTGGGGGGTTGAGAGCAACCATGTCGCAATAACATGCTTACAGAAAACCTCTAAGCAAACCTGGGTGACATGACAGGAGATGGGGCGCAAAGATCCCTGCGTGTCTGCCTGCCACCCCTGCACTAGTTGGAGGAGCTCATGAGACTGGAATGAAACACGTATGCTGCTTCCTCCCAGCCACGTTGTCACGGGCCCTGCCTCAAAGGGCTTTTCCTTACAGATCTCCTTACTGCCAAAATAGCGTTGAAGAACCTTGGTATGAGAGATCCTGGTCCTCTAGCTGGGAATTAAGTGAAAACTCCCTGATTTAATTTTAATGTTTTGGTTTGTACAAACTAAGAAACCCAAACCAAACTTTAGAGGTCATGCAATGAAAGCACAAAAGCAGTTGTTTTCCTCACCTCTTCAGTGAAGCGTAATCCTAGCTTCAGTGAGAGTAATCCTAGCCCAGATGTAATGCTGTAATCATTGGACCCCTGGATATGGGAATTTACCCTCATAAACTAGGGAGAGGCATCAGGCCAGAGCATGGTATGTGACCTCTTTGGCAGGGAGCTTGTTTGGCCTTGCAGGAAATGACTTGTTCATTTATTTAGTACTTGTTCAAGGTCCTGCACCAACAGCTGACAGAGAGTGAGGTCTTCTACAGAGCAGCTTGCAGCTCAGGGAGTGGCAGTGATGAGGCATGTGGCTGTGATACGATGGAGCATTGTGGAACGTGCTTAAGTATGTGCTTAACTTTCACTATCTGCCAGTGGTAGTGGCAGAGCAGGGTTTGTACCCCTGGCTGTGAATTTGTGCGTGCTGCAGGATCTCCCTGAAGAATTCCCTTAAAAACATTCACATCTCCATACCTGCCAGTGTTTGGAGTTCATTTAAGTAAAAGGTTTTGGAAGTGCTGGGATGGGTGCCAGGTTGGCCAACTTGACAAAGTTGGGTGCCTGACGTAAAACCTGTCATGCCACCTAAAATCACAGGGTCTTGGTCCTCAGGGTGTGGATGCAGGATGTTTGGGAGTGCTGGCTTTGGCAGAGCATGAAGGCAAAAGGCTGCTGGCCTCCCCAGCTGCTCACAAGCAGAGTGAACACAAGGCCGTGAGATGGTGAGGAGCAAAAAGCTCAATGGTTGTTAGTTTTTTAGTGCCTATTAGGCAAATGTGGGCTCATGGCTCCAAGTCTGCCTGTGCTGATAGAAGCATGATTGCTCATCTAGCCCTCACTGGCTCCTTTTGCATGGTTCTGGTATTTTGGTGGCTCTTAGCTGAGTCTTTTTGGCAAGGTAACCCAGCAGAGAACTAGCGCAAGACAAATAAAGGAAGCTTTCTGCCAAATTAGCACACTAAAATTATGTGGTGAGGTGTCTTAAGCCATGGCTGAATAGAGAGCCCTTGGCTGTGTCAGAATGACAGAATTTATGGTAAGGTGGGTGTGGCTTGTTGCTTTTGTCTCAGCCCCTTTTTAGTAGTTCCCTCTTGCTGCTAGTCATTAATGTTAAGAAGGTTGGCAGGTCATGCTGTCTATTTTTGGTCAAAGGTTCTCAAAAGGAAAGGCTTGACTGGACTTGTCATATATTCATATGGCAAGTACTTGTGTCTGTAGACTCCTGAGACGATGAAAAAAATTCTGTCCTGATATGTGAGGGGGTCATTCAGGAGATCAACAGCCAGCCCTGCAATCGAAAAACCGCTGGAGCTGAGGATGCTTCTAAGTGTTAGTCTGCCCCAGGGCATTTCTTTCTTGTTTTGTCTCTGTTCTTCTATCTTTAAATTGATGGCAGCTCTATGGTAGCTGGAAAAATAATATTTAAAAAAAAAAAAAAAAATCTGGTTCCTGTGCCTTTGGAGTGGTTTAAGTTACCCTTTACAGCTTTCCTGTCCACAAGGAAATTTAGAAAATTCAGTTTTACCAGAGCCTTCCATAAGATAAGACTTGAAGAGCCAGGTCTGACAAAACCTGTCACTGAAAACTTGGGAGTTTTGGTTCTTTTTCAAATGAAATCCACATGGGGTTCATGGAGCATAGAGCCTGAGGGATGCATCTTGTTACTGCCATTTCTCAGAAGCCAGTGCAACTTCTTTGGGCAATTTCTACAGAAACTCAGGTTTCTTCTACAGGCACAATGTTGGTGTGCTGTGACACAATGCGGTGGGAACTGCACCTTGCCGTCATGGCCTGGGCTTTACCCCCAGCTCTGCAGCATGCTGCTGGTTACAGCCAGCAACCAGGCAGATCAGTCACAGTGATGCACTTTTGCCAAAAAAGAGTGTGTTTATTATTTCCAGTCTTGTCTTCCATGACTTTCTCTAGACCAGTCTTTAAGTGTGGGGCTTTAGAAGGCACTGGGGATTTTTCAAAAGCTTTGTTCTGCTCTAGGTGTTACCTTTAATATCACCATGAGTCCAGTCAGACATGCCAAGAGCCATTGGTAACCTCATCCTAATTTTTTTCCACTGCTGCGGCTTTACAGGAAGAAGCAGTGGGGATGCCCAGGTGTGGGCAGGGTGTTTATAGTCCTGCCACTTTGATCATCATGTCCTGTAGATGTGTTCTCCAGAGAGTAAGGGTTACACAGTGAGTAAATCTTCCGATCAAAGGGAATCCTGTAAAAATGAAAGTGGTAAATATGTGGTTTGTAGCTTGCTGACCCTAAAGGTATTTTACCTCTGCCTTGCCGTGGAATCATTGCTGGATAGTCAGACTCTCCTCCAGCTCTGAACAGCCTGTCCTTGCATTATTTACTGCCAAGGGCATCCTGACTCCAGAGTTTGTGGTTAGCTACTTGAAACCCCTAAGGGGCAGTTCCATCTCCCTTTATTTTGTCTCCCAGCAAAGTTCGCATTATCTTTTCTTGCATCCTCTTCCACAGAAGGTCAAGTCTCAGAAAAGTGCTTATTCAGGCGAGACTCAGTTCTGAGTTTGTCAGCTTGGAAATTGATAGCAATGGAGCTGCCCTGATATGGAGATGGCCATGGGATGAACCTGCTGTACCTGGGGATTTTGGAGGCTGACGAGGCCTCCATTGCTTTGGTGATGGAGACAACTACAACAGAGGAGCATCTGTACCTCTGTCAAGACTTTAAATACCTGCAGTTAATGTGTTCATACTGTAGCATGGCTGGATTTTAGCTTAACACTCGGGTTTAAAAATAGGTGCAATCTGTAGCTGCTAAGCTTTTCTTTAGGAGCAGGCAGAGAAAACTCTGGAAATGAGGGGATTTCTCGGTGTGTTTGATTGTTGGGGGGTGAGGAAGGATGAGGAAGGAAAGGGAACAGGGTGGGATGTTGCATCCAGCAGCAAGGGCTGATGAATAGAAGTCCACAGTAACTGGAGACAACCCCAGGCTGGATGAAAAGCTGAAGCTTGATGCGGATTGAAGATGTTTAAGCTGAACTTTTTTGGCAGTGTCCCTGAGCTGAGACTAGGAGCACTGCACAAAGGCCTCCAGGGAGAAGTCCTGAATCTTGTTCTTTTTTAAAAAAGGGAGTCATTGGAGTCCAGATCTGGTGTCCAGGGAGAAGGCTGTGAGACAGTACTTGCTGGGATTTTATTTGCCTTTGATGGACATTTTTGGCTATTTGGGACTGCGAAAAGGTGAGATTGAATGTCATCTGCCTCTAAGCCTTGCCCGTGGGAAGCAGATGGTCCCCACGTCCTGCTTGGGATGACCCTCCTGCTGGCAGACCTGGAGGAGAGGGGAACATGTCTCTTGTCATTCCTTCTGCCCCATGCTGTCCTCTCATACAGTTCTACAGGCCAAGCTGGGTCATGGATGCTGTGTCAGTGGATGTGAGCATGTCTGTGGAGAAGGGGACCTACCTTTCATCGAGGAAAAGTGCTCTAGGCATAATGGAGTGTCAGAAGTGGTTTGGAGGCACAGATTTCGTTGTTTTGAAACATTCCTCTGCTGAGCTGCGAGCTGAGCAGCTGTGCTAAGTGGTGGAGATTCACAGCCCGGTCTGACCTTTCTATACCTCCAGTAGTGTGTGCAGTACTTTGGCTGATGGCCATGTTTGTGTGTCCATAGGCAGTTAGGCCATGGTCCAGGGGGTGAGCGCTTAACCTGCAGTGCGCAAAGTACTGCAGTTGACTTCAAGTGGGCTTGTGTGTGTACAAGGTTAACCAGATCCTTCCTCACTCAAGCCGTTCCTCAGTCCACGGCTTTTTTGGAGGAAATGAGGCAAGTAAGCACATCCTCAAATTAAAAAGTAGGGAAACTGGAACTGGTGAACAAGAAGTTCACTATGAGCCAGCAATGTGCCCTCGTGGCCAAGAAGGCCAACAGTCTTCTGGGGTGCATTAAGAAGAGTGTGGCCAGCAGGTCAAAGGAGGTTCTCTTCCTCCTCTACTCTGCCCTAGGGAGGCCACCTCCAGAGTATTGTGTCCAGTGCTGGGCTTCACAGTTCAAGAAAGACAGGGAAGTACTGGAGAGAGTTCATCAGAGGCTGTGAAGATGCCCAGGGGCCTGGAGCATCTCTGTGCCAAGGAAAGGCTGGGAGAACTGGGGCTGTTTAACTGGAGGAAAGCAGCCCAAGAAGGGATCTGATCAATAGATAAAGGGCCCACAGAGGGCAAGAGGATGGGGCCACAGTCTTGACAGTGGTGCCCAGCAACAGCACAAAGGGCAATGGGCAGAAACTGGAACCCAGGAGGTTCCATCTGACCAGGAGGAGAAAATTCTTTGCTGTGAGGGTGCCAGAGCCTGGCCCAGACTGCCCAGAGAGGTTGTGGAGTCGTCTTCTTTGGAGGCATTCCAAACCTGCCTGGACAATGTGATCCTGGGAGCCCTTCTCTGGGTGATGCTGCTGGAGCAAGGGGGTGGGACAAGATGGTCTCCAGAGGTCCCTTTCAACCCCCACCATGCTGGGATACTATGAAACTGAGCTATGAGGAGATTTTCTGGGAATCTCCTGGCACAGGAATGTCAGAGCCCCAGATGGAAGAACACAGATCTTCAGAGGGATTTATGCATCAGTCCACAGTATACTGACATGTCCTTAACAGATCAGCCCTGGGAAGTCTCCTGTGACTCTGTGGTGGCAGAGGGATAAAAGCTGCACAGCCAGGGTGTTCTCTGTAAGCACATATGCCTTATGTGCTTCCAGTGGTGGAAGAGGGGAAAGACATGTCTGGGTGGTGCCAAGCAGGTGGTTCTAAAGCTGACTTTGGTATGCTGAGGCTCATCTTCAGTGTTTGCTTCTGCAGCACAGGCATCACCTATCAAATGGGAACTGCAAACATGTTTCAACAGCTCAGTTAGGAAAGAGCCTGCTAACATCCAGGAAAAGAATCTTTTTTATATGCAAGCCAAAACATGCTAACTGAACTGCAAGCAACTGGAGGGGCTGCTGGTAAAAAATAATTCTCATTCAGAGATAGGCTCAGCTATTTTTTTTCCCTAAAATGGTCAGAACATCCTGTAACATAAAGCAGGAGGAGAAGCAAGCCTTACATGG
Source organism: Megaceryle maxima (assembly GCA_024605025.1). NCBI lineage: Eukaryota > Metazoa > Chordata > Aves > Coraciiformes > Cerylidae > Megaceryle > Megaceryle maxima. The sequence continues at coordinate 12,293 of JANHGN010017797.1, forward strand.
ACATTCCTTTCTCCTCTGAGAAGATCTGTCCTCCAAGTCTAAGTGCACCTCCTTGCGATGGTTGACTTGTGTTTTGTGGCCAGTTCACAGGGAGAATGGGACAGAAAGAAACTCTTGTAAGTGAATGTTGCATGTGCTGAGACAGTGCAAGAGTTCATTTTAGGGGAAGCAGGAATATAAGCCCTGTCAGTTGACACACACTGTGACGTGTTCTAAAAGGCTCATAGCATTTGATTTCTCTTGTTATAAAAGAGCAGGGCTGTATGACATGCAACTCCACGGGGTGGTGGGAAGCATAAAAGAGCTGTTAAATGCCTTGCTTTCTTTCTCAGTAAGTGACATGCAACACAGGAGCCAGTGAGGATTCTGGCCGTGATCTTTTTTGATGTACACATTCTTCTCCCTTCTCTGCAGAAGGTGCTGATTCAGAGCTTGGGACAGAGGATTCTGTGGAGCCCTGCAGACCACAGCCTTACCAAACTGCACAGCAATAGGGAGGCATAAAGTCCTCTCAAGGATATAGGCTTTGGAGAGTTGGGTGGACTAGTCCCTTGGTGTAAGCAACATACAGTACCATGGTTGAGATCTTTTGACTGAGCACAGGGTTTGCATCTCAGGTCTAGGTGAGCAGAGACCATCCTGCCACAATATTGAGTGTACTCTATATATTGTGCTGGGGTTCTCACAGACATGTTGTGGAGACTGATCTAAAAAGACCCTTGTTGCAAAGAGCTTCCTTCCAACCCAACAAGCTGTCATATGCAGCTTGTTGATGATACGCTCGTTGAACAGGTTACATCGTTTGTGTTCACAGCAAAGTATTGCTTGCTGTAGGCTCTTCCTCATGAAGCAGTATTGTTGGAGGGAAGGGAAAAAAAGAGGTGATACTTAAAAAAACCCCTGAAGTTAATTTTACTGCTGACAAAGTAAAATAAATTATGAGATTTATGTTCTTTGGATTTGTTTGTGCGCTAAATCAGAGCAGGCAACAAATCAAGCTTGTTCAGAAGTGGAGAAGTTTTCCAAGACCGTAACTGAATAATGTAAAAGCCTCTTGAGTCAAAAAATGATGCAAGGGTTTCAGGAGTGCTGTTTTGCTGTTGGTCATTGCTGGGAGGCAGCCAGTGTGTTTCAGGGGGAAGGCCTATGGACCTGGGAGACCTCAGGAGCCATCATCATATGGATTGTAGCTGGTGTTGCATCTCCCATTGGGACTGGGCCTCCAAAGACATAGCTGTGTCTAGGTTGAGGGACACCTGTAGGAGGTCTTACTCAAGAGGTACTTTCCTAAAGATTTATCCTGGGGATAAATGAGTGGTTCTGTGTCTGATGGTGACATGCCTGACTGCTGCCTTCCAGGGCACCTGTGCCACACACCAGACCAAGCTGCGGGCAGCCTCTTGTGTGCTGGTGTCCCCTGAAGCGACATGACATCCTGGTTTCCCTTCCTCTCTCAGATTTCTCAGACATTGGATGTTTGGTCAGATAAAATACATTTCTTTTGGGTTGCTGCTCCCTTGGCTGGTTGGTGCCAGATGAAAACAAGGAGGAGCAAAGAGGAGCTACAAGCTGTTGGGGAGCAGCAGGTGCCACTGCACTCAAAGGGACAGGAGTCATGGGTGGCTGCGTGGCTGGCAGAATGGGTGTGGCCAGCACAATGGGCCTTGAGAGCCTGTGTCATGGTGGGAGGTCAGGCTGGATCACTGGCATGGTGAGAGTGAGGAGGGCCAGGGACAGCCCAGTGGTGGCCAGGCAGTTTTGAGGGTTGTGCTGGCTTGTGCTCTCCATGGAGGTAGATCAACCTCAATGTAAGAAACTTTGCCTTGGTTTTGCTACAGAAAAATGTGTTTCATACAGGCAAGGTAGTTTCTTGCTAGGATGGATCTCGATGAAGGAATTAGTCCTTTTTCATCTTTATTTAAATGCTGTCTAGGGTTTTCTAGTCTTAGGAGCTTCCTGTGATGCAAAGCACAAGGTATGATGGTGACTCCCAAGCGCCTTATGAAATCCAGCCTTCCCGCAGGGGACTATCAGGTGTTCAGCTTCTCAGTGTGGTGGAGAAGCACTCTGACATGCCGCTGGTGATGAAAGCAAGTTGAGAGAGAAATTTGAGAAGATTTTGGAAAGATAATGAAACTTAAAAGGAGAAGAATGAAAAAAAGAAAACAACAAACTGTCACCACCTATTGCTGCGTGCTAAAGTTAAAATCCCTTGGGATTTTACAGCAGCCAATGCATAACAGGCTGTAAAATGAAACAACAGCATTGGTGGGTTTGGTTTTAAAGCTTTCATCGTAAGGCTATTTAAAAAGGAATAAATAACAAAGGCATTTTGGTTTTAGTGAAAAACATGTATTTTCCAAGGGGAGCACAAGTTCTGTTAATCCTAGTACTTGCCACTTAGGTGCAGGTTTCCAAAGCATCTCAGGAGCTGGGCTGCGTGCTGGCTGGCAGGGCTGTTTGGATAGGGAGGCTGAGGACCTGAGGACTGTATGAGTGGAGCCTCAAATTGTTTTAATTGACTTCGGTGGCATGATGCCAGCTGACACCAGCTGAGAATCTGGACAGAACAACTTGTCCAAGGTCACCTCACAGGCTAATAGCAGAGCAGTGAATTAAACCTGGGTCTGCAGAGTTTCACTTCAGGATAAATTAAGAATGCATACTTGCTTCTTGGAGGGTCCTCCCTTCTTAAGGCCTTATAAAGGAAAGACAGTGTCAAACACTTGGTTCTGTTATGATGTGGAGTACTAGTACCCTTTCGTACCAGGATCTCCAGTTAAAAATAAAAGCTCCCCCCCCCCGTAGTTATTTCCTAAAAGTACTTTGCAAAGTTCCAATTTGGGACTTTACTAGAAAGATGCCTTTCCTTTGTGTGAGTGAGGGACTGAGTGGAGCTGGGCTGGGCTAGTTTCTCAGAGGAGGTGGGTGAAGGTGCTGCTGCACTGCTCATGTTTGGGCTTTGTCTTTTTGAGTGGGTAGAGGAAGAGTGCAGTAGGTGGTTTGGACAGGGAGTGCATTCACATCATCTGCTTGTAGGGCCAGGCTGCCTTTCGGTGATCTGCGCAGGAGTCTCTGTAAACTTCACTTGAGGCTTTGTACAGAAACCTCCTTCAAAATGTTTCAGAAGGTTCACATGCTGATGTCACCCTCAGATTAAGTTTCAGGGCCAGTCTAGAATCTGTTCAAGCCAATCATAGTTTTCTCTATTGATCTCAAGTGTGACAAAGATCCTATTATTTGAGTCCTTTCTTGGTTTCAGAATGGGGTTTTCATTAAATTCTTTTCAAGGATGGGCATGACACGCATCTTCTCTGCTTTCTGTGTTTCTGAATATTGAGACGGCATCTTAGATCTCTATCTTCCTTGTATGGTTTTCTCCATGGGGGTAAGGGAAAGATCAGGAAAGACAAGGTTGTTCTAGCTTTGGCCATCTGGATTTATTCCTTAAGGTCTGTTTGGTCAAGTTGGGTGTCAGTGGTTTAGAATCACAGACTGGTTTGGGTGGGAAGGGACCTTTCAAGGCCATCTGGTCCAAACC
>JANHGN010017798.1:0-16705 GCA_024605025.1 Megaceryle maxima
GGGAGGGGGGGGGGGGGGGGGGGGGGGGGGGGGGGGGGGGGGGGGGGGGGGGGAAGGGGCGCGGCCGCGCCCGGCCCGGCGGCGGGCCCTCCCCTGCTCTGCTGGCCCAGCCCCGGGGGCCGTCCGGCGCTGGGACGGGGAGGGCTCAGTGGGCTGGAGGCGCGCCCGGCCCCGCGGCATCGGCCCCGGCAACGGCAGAGGCGATTCGGCGGTGCGGCCCGGCTCGGCCCGGCGCGGCCCGGGGCGGGGGCTGCCGGGGCCGCACCCCTCGGTGAGTGCAGGGGGCAGCGGGGGGATAGGGTGGCCGGCGGGGGGCATGCGGGAGGGCTGTCGGGGGATAGCTCGGGGTCGCCTCTCCGCCCTGGGGCTGCCCCCGGGCATCGCGGGGACGCGGGGACGGCACAGCCTTTGCCTTGCACCGGGCAGCCCGCCCGCCTGCTCCCGGTAGGGGCGGGGGGGGGCGGGCGCTCCGTCAGCCGGACTGGAGAGGGGCCAGCACCCCCAGCGCGGCGGCCGGGCTCTGCCAGTACCCCGCGCCGTTCGCTGCTCCCCCCACCTCCCACCACTCCCTCGGGCCCCTCACGCATCCCGCACCCCGCGGGTCCCCCCTTCGCCGCCCCGGGTGGGCTTCCCACACAGGCAGATCTGGCCCCCCCCGGGGAGCGGGCAGGCGGCTGGACGGGCTGCTGAAGGAAAGCAGCTGCCAATGTCACCTTCAGACCTCGTCGGCTCGGGGCAGGGACAGCCATCCCGGGAATCCGGGCGGCTTAAGGATGGGAGCACGGGCTGCTACGTAAGAGCCACTTGAGCCCTGCTGTCGCCTTGCAGAATATCGAGTGCCCTTATCGTGCTGTGGGGTGCTTTTCAACCCCTTCCCCTGTGCAGCCTTGCACCCCTTCACTTCTGGTTGCTGCCGAGCTGGGATGGGTGTCCCCCGGGCACCCCTGGGGTGCAGGATGATGGGGAGCAGTGCCCTGACCCACCTGTTTGGCTCTGGCTGCTGCCAGCTCCTTACCCAGCCTCTTCTGTGCTAGCCCCAGCCGTGGAGCGGCATGGGAACTTGTCCCCCCAGCTCGGCCAGGCCAGCCCCATCACCTCAGACGAGGAGTACCTGAGTCCCCTGGAAGAGTTCCCTGAATCTGGCACCCCCCAGCACCGACCGGCCATGAAGCTGCAGCCTAGAGCTGAGCATGGGACTGCCCATGGCTCACAGGAGAGCACCTTCAAGGCTGCACCCACCTTTGAGGTGAGCCGACAACCACCCCTGAGACCTGTCATATGTTGAGCAGTGCCCTGTGACCACATCCCTCTGGTCCCCCGTGCCAGGAAGTTATGGGTCAGACATTCCTACCCCCTGATGTGGGATGATTCCAGCACCTGGGCAGCTTTCACCCCACCAACTCCTCTGGTACTCCAGGGCTGCTGTTGTTATAGGGGACATGTAGTCCTGGTTGCAGTGGTGGGGATACATGGCCTTGAGTACAGGCAGGTGCTTGCTGCTCTCTGACCCCTGCTTCCCCAGGTGTCCCTGTCGGACCAGTCGGTGCTGGAGGGGCAGGATGTCAGCATGAGTGTCCGTGTCCATGGGGAGCCCAAGCCCATAATTTACTGGTGAGTCCAGGTGCTCTGTGGGTCACAGCTGGGCAGGGAAGGAGGAGACAGACACGGTGACCGCCCCATCTAAGCTGGATGGCCAGCTCAGAGCTTTGGTCCTGAGCAGGGTTGGGAGTGAAGTAGATGGGTCTCTGGGGGACAGCCAGGCTGGGTGTGCAGCGCCAGGCATGACCATACTATTCTGGCTGTGTCCTGGAGCAGGCTAAGGAACCGGCAGCCAGTAAAGTATGGCCGTCGGCACCATGCAGAGGAGGTGGAGGGGACACGGGGTCTCTTTACGCTTCACATCCTGGCAGCAGAGCGCACCGACACTGGCTTCTACACGTGCAAAGCCGTCAACGAGTATGGTACCAAGCAGTGCGAGGCCAAGCTGGAGGTCAGAGGTAAAGCTCCCTGAGTGTGTCCTCCCCAGCCCTGAAAGGCCAGCTGACTCCAGTGCATGAGCTGTGTGGGGAAGGGGGCACTGTAGACCTTTCTCCTTGGTGGTGCTGCAGGAGAAGGGGATAGGCCAGCCTGGCCTTCCTGACAGCAGGAAAGTGGAGCTGTATGCCTGGGACTGGCCCTGCAGCAGAAGGCAGGCTGCCCTGCTGCCCCATCCAGATGTGTGGCCCCACGACCCTGGGTCCCACTGCCCAGATGTGCCAGAGCCCCTGTCAGCCTGACCCAGAGCCTGCTGCTTCCCACAGCCCAGCTTCACCCCATGTCCCCTGATGTACCAGGTACTAACCCCTGGCTGCTCAGGGAGGGCTTTGGCCTTTAGTGACCTTGCAGGGGACATGTGCCCCCAATCCTGCTGTGCCAACAGCTCCGTCCCTTCCTGCCCCAGGCAGCCTTCAAGCTGTGTACCAGGAACAGGGCAGCTTGGAGAGGTCTTCCCCTGCCCATTTCCAACAATAGCCCGTATGTATGGGACTGGGCTGTCCAGCCTCCTTCCCTTGCCATCCCTCCCCAGCCCTGCTGTGGTCCCCCTAGGATCCCAATATATATGTGCAAGTGGGGTGGGAGGATCAGGACTGATAGGCTTTTCCTGGCATCCCCTGAGGCCAGGAAAGGAGCCTGCAGGGACGAGTGTTGCTGCCTTCCTCCTCTTGCCCTTTGCTGTGTGTGCCCTGCTCCCCCCAGCCCTCCCTGCTGATGGCTGCTTGAGCTCCTGGGCTGTACCCATCCCACCCGGCCTTGGCTGCTCTGCTTGTACCCTGGTGGCACCCCACTCCCATCCTCCAGCAAAGCGCAACAGCACAGGGGTGGGAGTGGGATCCATCCCCATGCCCCATGGCTAGCAGGAGCTGGGCTGCAGGGTCCACAGCCCAACCCCCAGCTCTTCTTGGGGGTCTTGGTGGGTGGCTCTGTGCCTTGGCACACTCTTGCACCCCTTGTGCTGGCACTGGCATGTGTATGCGTGCCGGCCCCGTCACTGCTGCACTAACCCTTCCGCTTGCTGACTGCAGTTTTTGTCTGTACGCAGGGGGAGTACGATAAGGGGGTGCATCTCTCAGAGCCGCGGCTGCGGGGCTCTTAGTTGGACACCTCTTAGGCAGTGGACCTCACCTTGTGTTATTACCTTCTGCTCCATCCACCGCCTCATCCTGGATGCACCGCGGGGACACGCGGGCGCTCGACTGTGGGGCTCGCTGGATGGCCGAGGCAGATGTTACCGAGACGGGGTGGGGGGAGTGGCCAGGGAGTGCCAGGCACCCCCTCAGCCAGGCGAGGGCGGCTGTATGATGCTGTCTTGTCTCTTGCTCCATCTGTTTGTCCCTGTCTGTGTGTCCTACTGCTCCTCTCCTTGCTGTTGGGAGCAGGGAGCTGAGCCCACGGTCGCTGCCGTGCTGGCCAGGGCTGTAGGGAAGGGGCTGCAGTGTGGTGGCAGCTCTGCAACTGTCACCTCGGAGCTTGGGGACAGGAGACCCCTGAGAGCCCCGCAGAAGAGTGACCTGCCCCAGCTGCAGGGGGGAGGGAGACCATCGCTCCTTTGGCTTCGCGGTGCCCACCCCGGCACTGGCCTGGCCACCTCGAGAGGTCCCTCACAGCTCCAGGGCTCAGGGTCTGCCCGGAGCACCCCTAGGCTTTGGACCTCTTCTCCTCGGGGAGGGGGCTTGGTGGTGGGGGCGGGCTGCGAGGCTGTGACCCGGGTTTTTTTTTGTAGCTCTAATAAAATCTGTTTGTAAAGCGCTGTGTGGTGTGTTCCTGGCACGGACACCTCCTCTCACCCCCGTCCCCCTCCCCGGCTCAGCTCCCCTTTCCCCATTTCCTCCCGCCCCGCCTCCTGCCCTTACCCGCTGCACTCCCTGCCCGCCGCGCCGGGCCCACTACCCGCATGTCCCTCTCTTGCCCCGCACGTTCCTCCCCTCCATCCCCGCCACCTCTCATGATTGCTTTTCAGTTGCTGAGACGCGTCTCTCTTTCTTTCTCTCTCTCCCCCCCTTCCCGGGCAGCTCGCCCCGAGTGCCAGTCCCTGGCCATCGTGGTTCCCCTGAAGGACGTGGTGGTCGGGGCGGGGGAGCTGGTGCTCTTTGAGTGCCTGGTGGCTGGCCCGCCAGACATGGACGTGGACTGGCTGTCCCGGGGCCGGCTGCTCCAGCCCGCCCTGCTAAAATGCAAGATGCATTTTGACGGGCGCAAGTGCAAGCTGCTGCTCACCTCCGTGCACGAGGACGACAGCGGGATCTACACCTGCAAGCTCAGCACCGCCAAAGGTAAGCAGCGGCCACACATCCTTCGGGGAGTCCTTCCTGCCGTGGGCCTGGCCCTAGGCAGGTACCTCTCGGTTCGGGGCTCTGGTCCCTGATGTAGCTGTGAGTGCTTTCTCGGCTGGGAAGCCTGGTGTGTATCAGTCCTCAGGCTCTAGCACATCTGCAGCTCTGTCCCACCCTACTAAACTCCTCCACTGGCAAGCACGCAGCTCCCAAAAACGTGGGGAGAAGCATTTGCATTATGGATGCACCAGATGGATGTAGCCCAGAGCCCAGATGTCCCTGTCCCCCTAGCTCCAGACTCTCTGGACACCCAGCTCCAGTACTGACCTGTTTCTGCTGGCCTGGGAGGTGGTAGCAGCAGTGGGCCCGGGATCAAACCACCCACCCTCTCTCTCCCATCACTGGTGGCAGCTGAGGAAGAGCAGCAGGACCTTGCCTCTGTCTCATGGGTCTGACACCCCCCTGTGTCTGTGCATGCTGCCCACAGCCTGTGTCCTGCAGCAGGGCAGGGACAGGGGTCACCTTACCATTCCCCAGCTTGCCTGGGCAGCCCCTTGTCTGTAACTCAGGGTATGGTGGGTGCAGGGAGCAATGGCATTCCCAGCAACCTAGGGCTGATGCCCATGCATCCCTCTAGGAGGAGGCCGTAGGCCTGCAGGGATCTGAAGGCAGCAGCAGTTTTGGGGGCAGGGAGGTGAGGCTGTGCTTGAGCACATTGTCAATCCAAGCCTAGGGTGTGCAACAACAACATAATTGCAAAGTGGTCCCTGCTGCAAATCCTGTCATCTGGAGCATCCAGCTGGTGCTTGTCCCCATGTTGCCTGCTTCAGTGTCACTGTCCTGTCCCAAGGGGCTAGGCCAGCTGTGACCCTCTGCCCTATGGGGAGGACAGGGTGCACTCCCACCTTGCTGCTGGCATCTCTACTATTGTGAAGGGAAGAAAGAGGCACCCTGCTGCCAGCAGAGCCTCAGCTCTGGGCATGGGGACTTGCACACACTTGTACCCCCCTACCTGGTACAGGGACAGAGCCTGGCACCCAGCACACCAAGACTCAGCCCCAGATGGGTGTGGGGTATGCTCAGTTACCACCACATTGGGTGATGGGGCTGCAGCTGGGGGGTCACAGGCTGCCTCCTGCCCTGCACACATGCTTCATGGGGCTCACCCCTGCCCACTCTCCTTGCAGATGAGCTGACCTGCAGTGCCCGGCTGACGGTGCAGCCCTCCATTCAGCCACTCTTCACCCGCAAGCTGGAGGATGTGGATGTGGTGGAAGGGCGGACAGCGCGTTTTGACTGCATGATCAGTGGGACTCCCCCTCCAGTGGTCATCTGGACCCATTTTGGTAACCCAAAGCCCAGAGAGCCTGCCCAGGGCCCTGCAGAGAGACCTCTCCCCATCCCTTTGGGGGCTGCACCCAAGGGCTTATGCCCAGCTGGGGCTGGGAGGGTGCTGGGGCTGGGATGGTGCTGATGCTGGTGTGTGTCTCCATGCAGGCCAGCCAGTACAGGAAGGGGAGAATGTGAGGATTCAACGGGACAGGGGGCTGCACTCACTGGTCATTGTGCACGTGGGCAGTGAGGATGAGGGGCAGTACACAGTGACCGCCAGGAATGCCCATGGCCATGTGGAGTGCTCTGCAGAGCTCTATGTGGAGGAGCCACGGCCATCTGCTGCCTCCCAGATGTAAGGGTTGGGGATCTTTGGGATCTGCATTGCCTCTGCTTGCTCCTCCTTGGGATATGGGGGACAATGGGCTTGTGCAAAGCCTGGGGTCAGGGCTGGGCTGGTGGCACTGTGGTCCTGCTGCAAGTGTGTGTGGGCTCATGCAGCTCCAAGTTGGAGAAGATGCCATCCATCCCAGAGGAGCCAGAGCAGGCAGAGACAGAGACAGAGTGCTTCACCATGCCAGATTTCCTGAAGCCGCTACACAACCTGGATGTGGTGGAGTCGAAAGAAGCTGTGCTGGAGTGCCAGGTGGCTGGGCTGCCCTACCCCTCCATCACGTGGTTCCACAATGGCTCTCGCATTGACAGCACCGACGACCGCAAGATGATGCAATGTAGGGCCCCCCACCAACCTCCCCACCCTGTTGGAGTCCCTCTGCCCAGGGTGGAGGAAGAGGGGACAATCCAGGAGGAGTTGTCATCCCCTAGACCTTCACACCCTGTGGGGCAGGAAGGGGAGCTCTATGCTGCTTGGGTAGGGGGGGGTCTTACTTGTGTCCCCTTGTTTCCCTGCAGATAAGGATGTCCATCGCCTGGTGTTTACAGCTGTCAGCCATGCACATGCTGGTGTCTATAAAAGTGTTATTGCCAACAAAGTGGGGAAGGCCACGTGCTACGCACACCTCTACGTGACTGGTAGGCAGCAGCAGGCACCACCAGGGATGTGTGGGCACTTGCTGCCACCCTGCCAGGCTGTGCCCTGGGGCTGGGGATCAGTGGTGCTGTAGCAAGGTCCTAGGTAATAGGATCACAGGGCTGTTTAGGTTGGAGGGGACCTCAGGAGGTGGTCGCTAGTTCAAGTGGGGTCAGCTGTGCAGTTCTCACCTTGTAAGGTCAGGACCTACCCCTGGACCCCCAGGTCCCACATGGAACTTGCTGGCAGCACCAGCCCCACAGGGGCTGCCAGGCTGAGCCCCTGCTGGGGAACCAGTGAGGGTTGCTGGCCCCATCCATCCTATCCAGCTTCTGTTTCCTGACACTTAAGGCAGATGCCCCAAGGAGCTGTGTTGGTGGCCATGCTCTCACCCTTGCCTGTCTACCCATGCAGATGTGGTGCCAACCCCTCCAGACGGGCCCCCCACCGTGGCCTCAGTGACCGGCAGAGCCATCACACTGACCTGGAACAAGCCCAAGTGGCTGGATACTGCCATAGGTGAGGGGGCCAGGGCTGGGCAGGGAGTGTGCAGGGGATGGGCAACACTGTGATGAGGTACATGGGCCAGACTGATGCCAGAGGCTCTGCATCGACCCTCTCCCCCTGCAGACCCCAACTCAGTGGCATACATTGTGCAAATGCAAGTGCTGGGCACAACGCAGTGGCTGGTGCTGGTGGCTGGTGTGCGGGACACCACCTACACGGTGCACGGGCTGACCAAGGGTGCCCAGTACCTCTTCCGTGTCATCACTGCCACCCCCAAGACCAACAGCAAGCCCTCCCCACCTGTGGGGCCCGTGCAGCTCCTGGACCGGGGTAAGAAGGGTGGCAGGGAGGGGATGGGTGGCTGCGTTTGAGGGGTCCCTGTCCCTGGTGGGGTGATGAGCTGCCCAGGGCTGGGTGATGTGGGATCTGGGGGTTGTAGTGATGATGTGTGTGGCAGGTCCCTACCTGGAAGAGGCCCCAGTCATTCTGGATAAGCCAGATGTGGTGTACGTGGTGGAAGGTCAGCCAGCCACCATCACCATCACCATCAACCACGTGGAGGCTACAGTCACCTGGAAGAGGTAGGACATGGCCCAGTGCCTGTTTGTCCCATGCCCAGCATCACCCCACAGTGTGCACAAAGAGGGGTTCCTGCACCAGCAGGAGCTTTGGGCACGCACCTAAAAGTGATGTCCATGGCTGTGCAGAGCTGCATGGGGAGGGGGATAAGGGTTAAGAGCTGCTCTGGAGGTAGTGCTAGAAAAGGGATGCGATCTGTTTGCAGGGGCTGTAGGGTGGGAGCTGGGCTGGGAATGTCTGTGGGTGGCCCTGGGGCTGTGAGGTGTGGGCTATCAATGGGGCAGTGGGTCTGGGACTGCCTTTGGGACTGTGATGTGGCAGCTGATGTGCCCACAGGGGCAGGCAGGTGCTAGGGGAGCAGGAGGGCACGTGTGAGGTGACGATGCCAGATGATGACCAGCACTGCCTGCGGCTGCTGCATGTGGGCCGGGAGGCCATGGGGCCGCTGGCCTGCGAGGTGAGCAACAGCCATGGTACTGCCTGCTGCACCTTTCGCCTCTGCCTTGCAGGTAGGTGCCTTCGTGCCGGGGGGGCTGTGCTCCTCTGCTGGAGGGTGGCATTGCCCTATGGTCTTCCAGTGGTGTGCCATGGGGCCTCATTGCCTTGTGGGGTGGCACTGCTGCATGGTGCCCCATGCCCCTCTGCCATGGGGTCACTGCCCAAAGTATGGCACAGCTCTTCAGTGCTCCATACCCATATGCTATGAGGATGCTGCTCTATAGGGTAGCAATGCCTAAATAGGGCTGAAAACACATGAATCATGTGTTGATGGTGTCCTATACCCATATCTGAGATGGGTAGAAGTGTTCCTTGTGCCCTGTGACTATGCGCATGGGGCGGCAGTGCCCTGTGGTGTGCTTCAGCCATGTGCCATGTGTGGCACTGCTGCAGGCCATCCTATACTACAGGATGTATAATGAGATATATGGGGTATAATGGGATATATGTATAATGTATAATGGGGTAGCACTGATCCCAGTGTCCTATAGCCAAGAACCACGGGGGACACTTCCACAATGCCCCACAGAGGTGTCATGGGTGGCACTGCCCATGCACATCCATATGTAACAGGTAGATGCAACTCCACAGTGCCCCATGCCCCTGCACCATGAGTGGCACTGCCCCATGGTGCCCCTCACCAATGTGTGACTGCCCCACAGTGCTGCAGGTACATGCCATTGCTGATCTGCCCGGTACTGTCCCACTCCCATGTGCATTGGGGCAGCACTGCCACATGGTGCTCCATGCCCCTATACCATGGGCTGGCACTTTCCTTGCAGTGCCCCACAGCTGTACACCCTGTGCCAGTGGCAGGGGGGTGTCACTGCCCTATGGTGCCCCATGCCCCATCTCTTGGCAGAGGCACCACGTTTTGAGTCCATTATGGAGGACATCGACGCCCAGGAAGGGGAGACACTGCGCTTCATCGTAGTGGTAGAGGGGAAACCACTGCCGGATATTTTGTGGTACAAGGTGGGCTGGGACCCCCACCCCCTTCCTGATCCACAGTCCCCTGAGACCTACACCCTCCACTGCCTCACCTGGGTTGCTGCACTGGGGCTTTGGGGTGGTGCAGGATGTACCCCATGCCCCATTCGCAGGGAAAGGTTGGTGGGAGATGGTCAGGGGTGGGAAAGGACCCCCCTGACGCCTCTGCCTCACTCAGGATGGGGAGCTGCTGGAGGAGAGCAGCCACCTGAGCTTTGTGTATGAGGACAACGAGTGCTCACTGGTGGTGCTGGGTGCTGCCGAGCCTGACAGTGGTGTCTACACTTGCACAGCCAAGAACCTGGCCGGGGAGGTCTCTTGCAAGGCAGAGCTGGTGGTGCATGCAGGTATGTCTGGCTGCCCCCCTGGCCTAGGGGGCAGAGCCTGGGTGCTTGGCTTGCTCCCCACCAGCACTTTTCCTTCCCCCAGGCCAGCCCCCTGCCGATGCCACTATGGAGGAGGAGGCACTGCACAAGGCACGACGCCTGACTGACTACTATGATGTGCATGAGGAGATTGGGAGGTACGGGGACACGAACATGGTGGGCAGCAGGGCATCCAGGACACTGTAGGGACAGGGATGCTGTAGCCAGGCTGCACGCTGGGGATCTGTCCCTTGGAACTGAGCTCCATTGTATGCTAGTCCCTGATGTGCTAGGGGTGCTCTCAGCTGCTTTTGGGTGCTCCAGTGAGAGATCAGCGTGGGGAGCCAGGGAAGCTCAAGCATGGCCAGGCCTGGGATGTCTCCATGGATGGTCCTGGAGAGCTGCCAGGGCTGCAGGCAGCTCCCTACAGATTGGGCACCTGTCCCAGCTGCTTGGGAAAGGGGAGGTCTCCTGCTTGTCCATTTGCTTATCCCCCCTTGCCCCATTTCAGGGGGGCTTTCTCATACCTGAGGAGGGTGACAGAGAAGAGCAGCCGGCTGGACTTTGCTGCCAAGTTCGTCCCTGGGAGGACCAAGGCCAAGCAGTCAGCACGGAGGGAGCTGCACATCCTCTCGCAATTGGACCATGAACGCATCGTCTTCTTTCATGACGCCTTTGAGAAGAAGAATGCTGTCATCATGGTCATGGAGCTGTATCCTCCAGACACTGCTCCAGGAGCATGGGGATGAAGGGAGGCTTTTGTTGGGGATGGGTGGGCAGAGTGGGTCCACAGAAGCTGGGTGCCCAGGAAGATGCAGGGCATGGCAGGGCATGGAGTTTCTGTGCTCCTTGACTGGGTGCCCAGCTGCGCCGAGGAAGAGCTTCTAGACAGGATGGCAAGGAAGCCCTCAGTGTGTGAGTCTGAGGTAGGTGAACTCTTGAGAGGGCAAAGTGATGAGGGAGGATGGGACCTGGAAACACTGGAGTCTGTCCCAGCCCAGGGACATGCAACGCCCATCATATCAGTCTACAAAGGGGGCTACAGTCTGCACACCCTCTGCACAGGGGCAGTGTGGGGCTAACTCATGCTCAGGGCACACATCCTCCCCATTCCATCTCTCACAGGTCCGGTCCTATGTGCGGCAGGTCCTGGAGGGTATCTGCTACCTGCACCAACACAGCATCCTGCACCTGGATATCAAAGTGAGTGTGGGGGTTTCTTCTCCCTTCACGCCCCGCACCTGCAGGGATGGGCTCCTGCCAGGCTGGCTGCAAAGGGCTCGGTCCTGCTGACGGGAAACATCCCTTTTCTGTGGAGAGCCCCTGCCTTCTGCCAAGCTCCCCTCTGCCCTGCACTATCCTGTAGCCAGAAAACCTCCTGATGGCGGATTCGAGCAGTGAGCAGGTCCGAATCTGCGACTTTGGCAACGCACAGGAGCTGACACCTGAGGAGCCGCAGTACTGCAAGTACGGCACCCCTGAGTTCGTGGGCCCTGAGATCGTCAACCAGAGCCCCGTCTCCAGCGTCACTGACATCTGGTAAGGGTGGCCCCAGGTGGGTTGTTGGGCTCCTTGCTATGCTGGGAAGGACTGGGTACCCCGGAGGGCTTGTGCTGTGCAGTAACCATGCTCTCCTCTCTGCAGGCCTGTGGGGGTCATCGCCTACCTCTGGTAAGTACCACAGTGGGCCCACATGGGAGGGACATGTTTCCTGCCCCCTTGCTGGTTACAGTGCTGGAGCTGCTGCCATGCACGTTGCTTCTTGTAGACTCAGCCTCCTCCCCTGCTGCTCCTGCTTCTGGCCTCCCTTGGCACTGGGGCTGAGGTCTGAGGTTCCATTCTCAGTCCTCTGTACTTGCCATGCTGGTCCCCATGTCCCAGTGACAGTGTCCCCTTCTCGGCAGCCTGACAGGGATCTCCCCCTTTGTGGGGGAGAACGACAAGACGACGCTCATGAACATCCGCAACTACAACGTGGCCTTTGAGGAGAGGATGTTCCAGGGGCTCACCCGGGAAGCCAAGGGCTTCGTCATCAAAGTGCTGGTCAACGACAGGCTGTGAGTGCTGTGGGCTCACTGGTCCCTGCCCCTCCAGCATGAGCCTTGTGCTAGTGAGAGGGTGGGGACCCCCATACATCGGGGTGCCTGAGCTCTGCCACAGTGCAGCATGGGCAGCCAGACACTTCTGCCCTTCCCCAGGCTGGTCAAAAGCCCCCCAGGTGGGGGGTTCTTACCCAGTGGTGTCGGTTCACAGGAGACCCAATGCGGAGCAGACCTTGGAGCATCCCTGGTTCAAGGTGAGCCTGGGCAGGGACTGAGTGCCCAGCAGCAGTGGGGTTCCTTTGAGCCTGCTGCAGGCTCTGTGAGACACTGCTGTCCCTTCACCCCACAGACACTGGCCAAGGGGAAGGTCATCAGCACCAACCACCTAAAGCTCTTCCTCTCCCGTCGGAAATGGCAGGTGAAGGCAGGAGCTGTGGTGGGAGAGGGGCAGAAAGGGCTGTGCGCTGGGCAGGATGATGCCATGCCACTCATGTGGGCCTGATCCAGCCCCCTCTACTGCCTGTAGCGCTCGCAGATCAGCTACAAGTGCAATATGGTGCTGCGGCCGATCCCAGAGCTGCTGGAAGACACATCCAACCACCTCTCCATCGCTGTGCCCCGGCACCTCAAGGAGTCACCAGCGCTGTCATCCTCATCAGACTCAGATGACCTGGATGAGCTGCCCTTCATCCCCATGCCACACCAGGTGGAGTTCTCTGGCTCCCGCATGTCGCTCAATGAGATCCCCACTGATGACGAAGCCATTGGGACACCTGAGGGGCCACAGGTAGAGAGTGTTGTACTGGGAGATATCTCTGCCATGGAGTGGCAAAGCCAGGGCACAGGGAAGCCTGGAGTGGCCCTGGGGAAGCGGCCAAAGGGCTCTGGGCCACGGCGGCCATGTGCAGAGGCAGAGGAACCTGGTTCCTCTGACGAAGAAGCCCCTGAAGCTCAGAAGCGTCCAGAGTACCCCCGCAAAGCCATGAGGAAGGGTTCTAGCCTGGAGTCCCCAGGGAGTACCCGGAGGGGAGAGCTCAAGAGGGGTGGCTCAGCTGACAGTGCTCTGCTAGTCCACAAGCCCCTGAGGACTGAAGAGGTGGCCGAGGTAAGCCGGGATCCCCGCCGAGCCCTGGCCAAGGCAGCTTCCATGGAGCTGCCACGGCGGAAGGGGGTCTGGGGGGAAGATGATCACGCCCAGCGCCTGGAGATGATGCGCCAGCGGCTGCTGCGGGGCAGCTCTGGGGATGGCAAGGTCAGTGGCCTGCGGGGTCCCCTCCTGGAGACCTTGGGAGTCAGCCCCGACAAGAAGGTCCCACGGCCGAACCGGCTGGAGCCACCCACACCAGCAGTGCCGCGGCTGGTGCGGGCAGCCTCCAGTGAGGCCGCCTCACCACACCTCCTTCCCACTGAGCACCGGCTGCAGAAGAGCAGCTCCTTCAGCCACGGGGATGCCGAGCCTGTCGTACGGCACCGCCGCTCTGGTGCACCCTTGGAGATTCCAGTGGCCCATCTAGAGGCCCAGCGGCTCAAGGAGTCCCCCTCACTCTCAGCCCTCTCTGATGCCCGGCCCCCAGCATTGCCGGACACCCCCAGCCCAGTGACACCCCCTGTGGTAGAGGTTGCTGTCCCTCTAGCCCCCACTGGCAAGGCTTTGGGAAGGAAGCGCATCCCCGAGGAGCGTAGCCATCCTGGGGCCAGCGTGGCTGCCACTACCACCGAGAAGAAGCCCATGGGCAGGGGGAAGGAGGAGAAGATGCCCACCAAGGCTGCTGGAGCCAGTGGGGAGGGGGCTGCCAGGATGGGAACATCTATCCCACCACAGTCCCTGGTCCCCAGTGCCCAAACAACCCAGACATCTTCCTATGCCAAGGTCATGCAAGCCATAGGAGCCGTGCCTAGCAGGGAGCCAGCCACTGAGGAACACCCCCAACCCCTGTCAGCCAGCCCTGCTGAGCCCCCCACACCAGCACCAGCACCAGCATTGAGGAAGGAGGTGAAACCCACCAGCTCCTCCAGTTCCTTGGTTATCCAGGACATTGACTCAGAGGAGGTCTTCGAGGCCAAGTTCAAGAGGGGCCGGGAGTCATCTCTCAGCCGGGGGCTGAAGCTCCTCACCCGCTCCCGCTCTGAGGACCGGCATCTGGCTGGTCCCCCGGCCTCTGATGAGGGCATCTACCGTCCCACGCCAGCTGGTGTGCCCCTGGAGCTGCGCAGAGACCGGCCCACTGGGCTGGCAGCCAAGTCCAAGTCAGTGCAGGACCTGCACGAAGTAGAGAAGGAAGGGGGCTTCCTCCAGAGAATGTCTGTGCTCCTCAAGCGGACCCCACCTGCTGAGAGGAAGAAGAGCAGGGTGGACGACAGAGGCAGTGAGACCCCATCCATAGGGCGCCGCATCTCCTGGACCCTGGCCTTGGGCAGCTCCAAGGAGCGGAGGGACTCAGAGAGCCTCAAGTCGGAATCGGGGGGAGGTGGGGAGAATGAATCACCAGCAGTGGCTGTGCGGAGGAAGATCAGTGCCACGGTGGAGAGGGTCTCCGCGCGTCTTCGCAGCCTGTCGGATGAGCGGCCAGAGGGTGAGGGGCTCGGGGAGCTCCGCCGCGCCAGCTCCGAGGGGGAGAGCCTGCGGCCGGGGCCCCCACCAGCACCTGCACCCTCCTCTGAGTCTTTGCGCTCAGAGGGCAGCACTCGCTCCTCTGCCTCTGCCAAAGGTGAGTGACCAGGGGGGTCCCATTGGCACCCCATGGCCCAGCCACCCTGAGCATGGTGAGCATGATCACCCCAGCTTGGCTCCACTCTCAGCCACCCTGGGTGCCCACAGGTGGGGGTGACAGCCAGAAGCGGTCCCGTTGGGAGCGCTGGGGGCTCTCACGGGGCAAAAAGGAGAAGGTGGCCTCACAGCCCAGCATCCCCTCCAGCCTGCTGCAGGAAGAGGGACCTGCCACCGGCTGGCTGCACACGCCTAGTGAGTCAGGTAAGAACAGCCCTGTGATGGGATGGTGAGTGCTCATTGCTGACCCAGACTGACCTACATCTGCTTTCCAGATTTCCCCCCCATTTTCCACATCAAGCTGAAGGACCAGGTGCTGCTGGAGGGTGAGGCGCTGACCCTCTGCTGCCTGCCTGCCGGCAGCCCAACCCCCAGGATCCTCTGGATGAAAGGTGGGAGGCTGCCTGCACTGCATCAGCAGGTGGGCACCGGGCAGGGGGACACAGTTGCATCCCTCTCCTCTGTCCCCCCCTGCAGACAAAAAGGCCCTGCAGCCAGACAGTGCACTGAATGTCGTCTCCTGCAAGGACGGACGGCAGATGCTCACCATTGCCAAGGTCTCCAGGAAGGATGCAGGGCTGTACGAGTGTGCAGCTGCCAACACCCTGGGCACAGCCATCAGCTCCTGCACACTGGCTGTGGCACGTAAGGAGGCGAGGGGGGACCAGGCATGCATCCCGTTCAGAGAAGGTTCCTTGAGCTCCGCTCTCCACATCTGCAATAGATGTGACTTTTGAGTGGAACAGGCTGATTTTGCACAGGCGCTTCAAGCATCTCTGATCCCACACGTTGTGCTGTCCTTGTGCTGCAGCAGCTTTGCCTTGCTCCTGGCCAGGCACCCAGTCTACCCTGTCCGTCCCTTCACAGGGCTCCCTGGGCGGCCGGGCACACCAGAGATCCCCCAGAAGTATAAGAACACGGTTCTGGTGCTGTGGAAGCCTGCAGAGAGCAAAGCACCCTGCACCTACACACTGGAGCGCAGGCTGGATGGTATGTGGGACTGCCTCTATCACCCAGGGAGCCACAACCAGAAAGATAGGCTCACAGGGGGACACCAAACCAGGACAAAAGTGCACTAAATCCTTGCTGTCCCCAGGGGCTTGGCAGGGTCCTGGGTTAGGGGGGGGGGACAGGGGGCTCTCTCTGGTCTGCCCTTACCTTGCCTTGCCCTCGGGCTGTCAGGGGAGCATGAGTGGAAGATCGTCAGCACAGGCATCACCGACTGCTACTTCAATGTGACGGAGCTGCCCCCTGGGAGTGCCGCCAAGTTTCGGGTGGCCTGTGTCAACAAGGCTGGGCAGGGACCCTATAGCACCCCCTCGGGGAAAGTGCACCTGGAGGCAACAGGTGAGCGAGCCCTGTCCCACAGGGTGTGGGGCAGCCATGGGTCTGGCTCTGGTACTGAAGCCTCTGGGATGCTCTTGGGGGCCTTGAGTCCCAGGGGATATTCCTCCCTTTGAGGAACTTTGAGGGGCTTTGAGGAACAGGGTGCCACTTGCACCCTGTTCCTAGCTTACCCACACCTGGCTCATACCTCCCCTTGCTTCCTGCAGATGCCCAAGCAGCCCCAGCCAAGGACATCGCTGTCCCTGTCCCTGAGAAGGTGGCTTCCAGCCGGTCAACCCAGACACCCGCGGCACAGCTGGAGCTGCCAGCTGTGGGGGCCCCCCCGACCACACCACCCCGCAAGCATAAGGGAGTGGGGCAGAAGGAAGATGGGGCAGTGCAGGTGGACATCCCCTCGAGGGTCCTCCCATCCCCTGCACCCCATGAGGAGGAGCCACAGCTGGACCCTGAACTCCCACCAAATATCACCGTCTGTGTGCCCCCTGAGCTGATGTTCACCCCTCCTCGGACTGCTGCCTCACCCCATACAGACACCCGCACCCAGGACTCCTCTCTGCACCCCATGGACACATCCCAAACACTCCAGGCTCCACCTCCTTCCATGTTGTCCTCTGTTTCCCCAGTGTCGACCACCCCCAGCTCAGCCCCCACGCTGTCTCACACCCCTAATGCAGCACCTGCACGGAAGATGCCCCCGTACATGGTCACCTCCTTTGTCTCCATGCCTCCTACATCACCTCCTGTGCAGGAGCCACCCCCCAGTGCCCTGTCCTCCAAGGAGCCCCCAGCTGAGAGTGGGGTCTTGGGGGTGAAAGACAGCACGACACTGCGGCAGGGTGTCCCCCAGAAGCCATACACCTTCCTGGATGAGAAGGCAAGGTATGAGTGGGACGAGATGCTCTGCTGGGGGTGTCCAGCCCCACCCACCCCCCCCCCGG
>JANHGN010017799.1:4081-17881 GCA_024605025.1 Megaceryle maxima
AAAAAAAAAAAAAAAAAAAAAATGGTTTAATTAAAAAAAAAAAAAAAAAAAAAAAAAAAAGACAACTTATCATGCTTCAAGCAATTTTAAACAATTTTACTGTGAAATACAATAACAGATTGCACTTTGTAAACTGGTCGCTAGAAGTGCATAGTCAACAGGCCTACACATTAAAAATAGTTGCTGTTGACCAAGGACTGAGCTTGTTAGTTAAAAGCTGACAAAGATTTTAGTATTTAAGAGGATTAGTGCTATAAAGCCTATTCTTTTTAAACATTCAAGGTGTTATTCATTAAGGGCTTTTGCAACAGAAATGCCTATATCAGGATATGATCCATTTTGATAAATGGCTAGACCTTGCAAAGGTTTGCAGTGGGGTCTTCAGGTAATCAGCTTCCATATATGAAGTCCATATTCTCTGTAAGGAGTCAATGCACTACTCATCCATCCTCAAGCAATGATGAAATTGCATGCATCGAGATTCTGTGGGTTAGAGATCTTGGCGAGAGGCATGCTTCAAGTACTGTGCTTGTAAGGTATTGATACATCTCCTTCTACATTAAACAGCACATTTTAATCCATAGAATTTTATACTCTGATCTTGTCTTCATAGAATAAGACCTTGTAGAGTCACAAAGATGATCAAAGGGCTAGAGAATCTGCCCTGTTGGGAAAGGTTGGAGAAATTGTTTTCTCCCTGAAGAAGGCACAGGGGTTATCTCATCACAGTATTCCAACACTTAAAGTTCAGCTACAAAAATGGAGGGCCTCCCTCTACAAGGAGTGACATGGAGAAGACAAGGGGCAATATCTCAATACAAGAAAGAATCTTTTTACATTGAGAACAACCTACCCAGGGACATGGCAGTGTCACCATCCATGAAGGTTTTCAACATGCAATTAAGCATGTTGCTAAGTAATCTCTTCTAGGCTTCCTCTCCTACAAAATATCAGATCAGATGATCTTCCAAAGTCCCTTCCAGTCTGAGCTATTCTATGATTCTGTGATTCTAAGATCTTACACTAATTTTTTCAGAGTTCTGTTTCCTTCAAAGCTTCATCCACAACAGTTTTGTTGTGGTGGGTTATTTTTAGGGGGTTTTGTTTGTTTGTTTGCTTGTTTGTTTGTCTTGGTTTTGTTTTGTTTGTTTGGGGGTTTTTTGTGTGTGTGTTTTGGTTTTTTTTTTGTCCCTGAAGAATGACATTATAAAGAAGGACATTGTCTCATATCTTCTCTTACTAGTATTATTCTCCTCCAAAGGATCAAAAGATGTCCATTTTTAATTAACAAATTTTCAATAGCTTCAAAGGCTAAGACCACTGGAAGTTTGCCAGTCATTCTGTGGTATGCTCTAGCTGTAGATTTGACCTTTGTATTGCTTATACTGTGTACTGAAAAGCATTTTGTGGCATGTGCTTTTCAAGGTGAGAAGAAAATATTTTTATGGTCTTTCTGTACATAATGTCTTTTAACAGACTGAATAACATGCCAAGAACCAGAAACGGTGGTTTTGGAAATCCCATCCAGTGCTTAATGATGTAACAAGAGTGAAAGGGAATTTTACTCTAGTTACCCTTCATCCAATACAGATGGCCAAAGGATAGTGACATGAGATTTCTTGCTTGACTATTTCTATACCACATATCACCAAGACAAAAGAAGGATGTCATAATCTGGAAATGAATGAAATATGAAATGAAAAGGAAAAGAAATGCAATTGATACTTAAGGTCTAATAGCTGGGATAGCCAAACAGAAGACATTCTGAATTTTATTTTGCCTTAAGTGTGAACTACAGCCTTTCACCTTTGGTGCTTCTTTGATCTGGAAGATACTTCATCCTGTATTTGTCTCTACATTCCTTATGCCTAAATCCATATGTAAATTAATAGGAAATAACTATTTATTTAAAAAAGACAAACGCCATAAGACTCCACAAAAATTTAAAAATATGGTATCATTTAGTGTCATAAACATATGGTACATTAGCTATATCTGCAGCTATCATTTGATAATAATGTAAAATGACACCATATTTGGCTTTTTAATTATTTCCCATCAAGCAATACTAATTCCTGCTTAGGTGCATTGGCAGTCATGCTCAGGGAAAACTTCTCTTACTTTTTTAATCTTTTCATGTTGGTATTACACACTGCTTGTCAGTAAGCTTGTCAGGAGTGAAAGTGCATCATCATTTGTGACCTACTACACCACAAATATACAAAGCCTATGGGGACAGATAAGATCCACCCAAGGTTACTGAGGGAGCTGGTAGAAATATTTGCCAAGCTGTTTTCCATCATTTACCAACAAGTCCTGGTTAACCAAGGAGGTCCCAGATGACTGGAATTTAGCAAATTTAACACCCATCTACAAGAAAGGCCAGGAGGGGCACATGGAGAACTACACTGAAGTCAGTCTGACTTCAGTTCCAGGGAAGGTTATGGAGCAGATCAACTTGAGTGCCATCACATGGACAAACAGGTAACCCATCCCAGGCAGCACAGGTTTATGAAAGGCAGGTCCTGCTTGACTAGCCTGATCTCCTTCTGTGACAAGGTGACCCACATAATAGATGAGGAAAAGGCTGTGGATATTGTCTACCTGGATTTTAGTAAAGCTGATGGCACCACTTCCCACAACATTTTCCTGGAGAAACTGGATGTTTATGGCTGGGATGGGCATACACTTCACTGTATAAAAATATGACTGTATGGCAAGCCCAAAGAGTTTTGGTGAATGGATTTAAATCCAGTTGATGGTCAGTCACAAGTGGCATTACCCAGGGCTCACTTTTGGGGCCAGTTCTGTTTAATAGCTTTATCAGTGATCTGGATGAGGGGATTGAGGACACCTTCCAGAAGTTTGTAGACAACACAAAGTTAGGTTGGAATGTCAATCTGCTTGAAGGTAGCAAGGCTTTACAGAGGGATCTGGATGGGCTGGCTGGATGGGCTGGAGGCTAATGGCATGAAGTTCAACAAGGCCAAGTGCTAGTTCCTACACTTGGGTCACAACTACCCCATGCAAGGCTACAGGCTTGGGGAAGACTGGCTGGAAGCTGCCTGGCAGAAAAGGACCTGGCGGTGTTGGTTGACAGACAGCTGAGCATGAGCCAGCACTGTACCCAGGTTCCCAAGATGTCTTATTGACCTCATTAACTCACTGTGGAAAAAGAAGTGATACTGTTTTGGTTTGAGTGAGAAAAGAACTAATTCTGTTCAGTGATTTTACTTTTCATCTCAGTTCAAATTTAGTTAAGCCACCTGGTTAGTTAACACCAGAGGATCCATCAATCAAGCTGGTCCTCCTCAGTCAGACCCTTTACACACAGTAGATAAAGTCCCTGTGGGGATAAAGTCCCTGTGGTGTATGAAAGGAATATGTTGGGAAAAACTGTATGGCTATTTCCTCCTTTGGGCAAAGGCAAATCCATTCATGGGACAGCTTTCACTCAAGGACCTGGAAGTACTTGGTGGGTGACAATGGAAGATGGTGAAGTACAATGTGTACCTCAAGGGAATTTAACTCTGGGTAAGAATACCTGATTTAAATCTGTATATTGATTGCACAATATTAACAGTGTTCAGTAAGTGTCTTTCAGGATAACATCATGGTGATGACAGGAGCTAGCTTCATTGAATGGCATCCAGTAACCTCCTGAGATGAACCTGCAACATGTGGGCGCAAACTGTGATGAATTCCATCTTTCCTACCCTGAGAAACTGTTACAATAGATGGAGATCTACAATAATGAAATTAATGAACTTTTCTGTTGAAAGAAATAATAACTTAGTGATAGGTATAATGAAAATGGTATGAAAGAAGGGGTGGAATGTCCTGATCTGAGTGAGAACAGAAGTAATTCTGTTCAGTGATTTTACTTTTCTGCTTCGCTCTTCTAACTAACAGCAGATTCTTAAATAAGCAGCCTGTTTTCACAGAGTCTTATTCTAGCAGTGATAACACCCCATATTTAGAGTTACTACCAAGGATTGGTATGCAGACCAAGGCCACTCCTGGATCTTGTGTACCACACTGGGAGGTGCAAAAAGTGAAAGGCTGCACCTGCAGGGAGGAATTGGACAGGACAGGTGACCCCAAACTGACCAGCAAGGTATTCCATCTCATATACATCATACTCAGTAAAAAGCTGAGGGATCATGAGAGTCTCAACTCTCTCTTTGCCGTTTTGCCAGCTTTGCTTGGCTCGGCTTGGGTCCTCTTCCAGTTCCTTCCTTGGAGCATCCAAGGAGGACTCTGTCCGTTCTGCCTTCAATCCCAATTGGTGTGTTCCTGAATACAGTACCAGAATCCAGATCCTGAACACAGCTTCCATCTCCTGCTGGGCTCCGTCTGGGACTTTCTCAGTGCCTGCTGTACAGTATCAGTGGCAACAGTGATGTAATTACTATCGGGAGGGTTGTGTTCAATACTGGTTTTGTATATATTTATATACATTCCATTTTTATTATTATTATTTTCATTTTCATTACAATTGTTCTAGTTTCCTTTTCTAATTGATAGGTCTCTCTCCCTTATCCCCTTTCTCTTCCCCTTTGGGGAGGGAGGGGGTTAACAGAGAGTGTCTGTTACAGGTCTAAGGGGCTGCCCTGACCCTAAACTGTGACACATACTCAATTTGTCAAGCAAAAATATGAACAAAATGAAAAATTTTAAAAGACATGAAGTAATAATACTAGTTTTGTTTCATCCTCTACTACACTTCAATATCTGATATTTTTAATATTGGCAGAATTTTCAGGTCAATCTTCATGACAAATCTAATGAGTAAATATCAATCAGAGATGTCTGTGATACTTTTATAATACTGAGATGCTCACTGAAGTTCTAAACTTTTCTGAAGAAAAAATGTTTATGTAAAGCTGAGTCTTGAAATCAATCTTCATGCATAACTGTGTGATAGAAAGATTCATAAAGCACTTTTTTCGTTCACCTGAAAAATCAAATCCATCACAGTATATTGATAAATATACTTAGATGCACATTGCAAATGCAACTGGATATTTTGTTCCAAAATCTAATTTCAAGTCTCATCGATACCTCCATTTAAAATAATATTACATTAAATTGCAGACAAAAAGAAGGGTGGACAGTGTGAATGGAGAGAGACTGTGGATTAATAATGTGACCTTTCACTTCTTTGTCTGAGGTCAAAACTGACTGAAGCAATGTTTGAATAAGATATATGGCTACAATCCATTTTAATCTAAAATGTTAAATTTTCTTGCACACTAGAAGTAACATTCTGATGTAAATATCTCTTTCTGATGTGTTTCAGGAGTGTGTTTTTTTGTACTAGGGTGGTACCACATTCTTTGCAAATCAGTTCCCAAACAAATCATATGGAAATGTCATGAGAAAATGTAAATTACTGAGAACCAGACTAATTTGAGCATGTTGTAAATCCTTCCTTCCATTAAATGATTACACAATATTTAGAAGAAAACCCAGGGGAGAATCCAAAAGACAGTTTGTTATTTGAATTAAGACACTTTATCTAGGTTTTGTTTGTTTGTTTAAGTACTCCTCTTTGGGTATGTATTCAAGACTTATGCAATGCTAACCATATATTAGGGGCCCACTAGGTAACACTGTTTATATGCATTTTTATGAGTGTCATGGTTTAGAAGAAGGGCTGGGCACTAGAATTAAAACAGATGCTCTCTTTTTAACCCCCCTCCCTCACCAAAGAGGAAGAGAAAGGGAATATAGGAGAGAGACTTATGGATTAGAAGAGAAAATTAAGAAAGCTTTAATTAATAATAACAGTAATAATAACAACAATAATAATAATAATGGAATATATGCAAATATATACAAACTCAGTATTGAAACCCAAACGCCAATGGCAATTACTTTACCATCACCACTGATGCTGTGGAGCTGGCACTGGGGAAGTCCCAAATTGTACTCAGAGGCAAACAAGAACTGGATTCAGGAATGCAGATCAGGATTGAAGACAGAACAGAGAGACTCCCCCTTGGATGTTGGCCATTGAAGAAGAGAGCTTGACCCTTGTGATACCTCAGCTTTATACCTAATATGGCATATAAGAGATGTAAAACCTCGTTGGTCTGTTTAGGGTCACTTGTCTTGTCCAGTCCTGCCTGAAGGTGCAGCCTTTTATTTTCTGCACCCCATGATTTAGTACACAAGATTTAGCAGTGATTGTGGTCTGCATACCAATCCTTGGTAGCAACACTATACATCAAGCATTGTCACTGCTAGAAGTAGATACTGTCTGTGAAAACATGACATAAACTTCAGAAAGTGCAGTTAGAAGAGACTGAGCTGAAAAGTAAAATCACTGAACAAAATTAGTTCTGTTCTAACTCAAACCAGGACAACAAGTGAACAAATCCTCTGCTTCCTTTTGTATTGTGGAAGTAACCAAAATAAGACATTTCTGAAGATAAATTAGTTTTCTTGTTTGCTTGTCTTTATACAGATTTTTTAACCATAGAATAAACTACTCAAAAGGTACTTGATTAGACAGTATACAGTTATATCTACCAGTCTGACTAGAAGACAGATGATTATTCTTGTTTCAGGTAAAATATTGATGTCTTGTATTACATGAATGACCTTCCAAGAGACAGGAAATTGAGTTGGAAAAATGACTTCTGATGTCACATGATTAGTATTGTTAAGGAAACTAGTTTATTCTGCACATCAGGTTTTTTAGGCAAGTTGTAAAACTCATTGATGCATATGCTTGGACATCATACCACAGCTTTTACTTCTATCATATATTTACAAAAGGCATAGGCCTTCTGGACAAAAGCAGGACAGTAGATTTCATCATATATGTACAAGGAAATTTGATTGCATTTTACACATGCATGAGATCGGGAATCCATTATTAGATGGTGAAAACAAGCATATAGGACTTAGCAACTTGTTGGTGTGCTACACTTTCATACATGAAAATTAATGATAAATTCTTAAGCCTGTATAAATGAAATCTTATAAAATATTAAGTGTGATTGGGAAATGTCAGAACACATATGTTGAATTTACATTTAAAAAATCATAATACTTAATAGTATAGGATTACCATACCACAGATATAGAAGAGAACTAATAAGTGCTTACAATGCAGTGAAGTTCTGTATTTCATTTTAAATGATAAATATTGATTTTAACTGGGGAAAAATATCCAAACTGCAACCTAAAAGCTTTCTCAGTTCTTTAATGTCCATAAATAGATAGGACCTTGAATTAATGAGTTCTTTGACAGGAAACACCTTTATCAGCAATTTCCCATAATACTGGATCTGAAAAAAAAGTAATTGAAAGCTTTTTTAATGTCCTGTTGTCATCCCTGTCCCATCCCATCCCCCCAGTTGGTTTAACTTAGCTGGATGCCAGGTCATAGAATCAGCATGGTAAAATCTAGTAAGTCAGGAAGAAGAATTAAACAATATATAAGTTATACAGACCCACTGTGCTGAGTCAATTCTGATTCAGAAGGAACAGTACTGATTCACCAGAATCACAGTGTGCTATACAATAGGAAGTTTATAATTTTAAATATTGACAAAATTCAACCTTGAACAGAGTTTAAGACAGGACAAGATCAAAGTATAATGTAATGTTGCTGCAAGTCAAAAGAGATTAATATATATTAATATTATCTGAGAGAAGCCAACAATATAGAAAAGTGGAAAACATTTTTAGGACTTCATCAGGGTTTGAAAAAACTGATATCTGAAAATTTAATCTTCAAGGAGGCACCTTATTTCTTGGAGTACACATAGGATAAATTATTTAGTAATTATTTCTCACTTTCAGAATATAATAGTAAACTTCAGTGTTTCTTCTGTTTCCTGTTCAGTATTTTTTTAGGACTTGCTGCTGTTATTTCACTGATAGGCATACATCACACAGATTTCATACATACATGCTCTCTTTCTCTCATGCAGACACATATAAAAAGCAGATATCTACAGTATCCAGATAATTGATGAATTAACATTTCTGAAAACAAAAATTAATGCAATATTTGTGTAATATATTTATCTTCAGATAGTTCTATCTAACTATGAGGAAATAGGTCACAATGCCTACTATCAAGACACTCCCACACACATCAGAAAAAAATGTTTTGTTCACATTCTTGAGAAATATATAAAAAAGGATATAGTAAAAAATCTATTGCAGAAGGTAGAAATAGATCAGGAAAGAAGGAAAAACATAAAAGGGAAACAGATTCCTTGAGAAAATTAAAGCAGTAATGTATGGTACAGAAACAAACTTTGGGAAGAGAAGAAAGAAAAAAATCAGGAATATTTTAACCCTGGAATAGTGTGAAGACTATAAGAGCATCTGGTATGATCAAAATAAAACAAGCAGTGACATATGTTCCATAATCCTCAATTGCACAAAAAGAGTTTATATGATATGTTTTCCTTTATGATTGACCAGCTAGTTTGCCCTATAGTGCTTTAGCAGTCTTTGGTACTGAAACTTTTTCTTTCTCATTTGTGGGCTTTGAGGGTTGAATATTTCATATAATTAGTAAGTGTTGTCAAGCCAGAGAAAAGAATTGCAGTAGCTGGCTGACTGCCCAGAAGTAGAAACAGAATAGCAAAATCTTGCAAACTGGACAGGAAGAGAAGTTAAACAAGAAACATATCCTCTATTTTTGGCATGTACTCAACTTGGTAAACTGGGAAATTACAGATGGAAAGTTGGGGGAGGGGGGGAATGGTGTGGTTTTTTGTTTGTTTGGGTTTGGGTTTTGGGGTTTTTTTTTTGGTTGTGTGTGGGTTTTTTTTTTTTGTTTGGTTGGTTGGTTTGTGGGGTTTTTTTTAAAGGAAAAAAAAAAGCACTCAGATTACTACAATATCTATAATTCCAGCAGTCTCTGGATAGCAGATATAGCATATGATACACAATATACTATGGAAAATTATTCCCTTCAAACTAGAAGGTCCTGAGATACCTAAGCTGAAGACATTAGGGAAGGCATTACCAGATACATTCAAGCTAAGTCAGCCTATTCAGAGAGAAACAAAAGTCAATTTGCTTCTGTGTTGATTGAGCAGCAAAAGCAGGAAAAGAGCTGTGCCAGCTCAAAAAGTTTTTAACAAGTTGTGTAAAGAAATGAAACATTTGGAGTATGCTAGTTTTTCTGGACACCAGTTTGGAAATTGCAATTTATATTAATATGGAAAAGCTTGACAAAAATAGTCTCATTTTGTCTGGTTTTGTCACTTCTTTGACTTTCTCCCTTTTCTGTGCACTCTCTCTCACTTCTCATAAGAGACTACCTTGTAGGCCTACAAGGGTTTTTTTTTAGCTCTCTGATATGAAGATTTTTAAAGCTTTGAGTGCTAGATTCTTGCTCTTGCTGTATCCTAACTGACTATTCTTTAAGTCCAAGGGAAAAGTATGGACTGTAACAGCTCTAGAAGATATTTTCTTAATGCAAGGGCAGTGTAGGACCAAAGCACATTTTAATAGCCTAATTTTGTAGTCCAAACAGAGGAGTAAGGGACAGTGTGTTGGCAACAAAAATGTTCTTAAATCATAACCTATGGTTATGCCATGAATGTCATCAATACATCTTTGATGGCTGAAAGAAAAAGATCAAGACATTTACAATTTGTTGTGCTGCACAAGAATAATAAGGGAACTTCTCTTATTTTCTCCCTAAGTTCAATAAAGTTGTCATCCAAAATCCACATGTATCTGACCTGACAACACTACACATGCCTGTATGTAGGTCACTTACATAAATTCACTAGATGTTTACTAGCCATGTAATATCTATGTGATATTTTAAAAAAGTTTACATATTAAAAAAGAAAAGATATTTTAAACAGCTAACAACATATGTCTATGAATGATTAATCATCAGTGAGTACATAAGGTCCAGATTTATGTTTGTGTGATCTTTTCTGTTCTTGCCTGCAATATTAATTATCTCTGTGTCAATAATTTGGTTTTTTTATTCTCAAAAATGGTTGGTAGTTACTTTCATATATATATACAGATTATAGCAGGAGTTACATAAATACTGCTATGAATAAACTCATTTTAAGCAGAAGTTATAAAAAAAACACCTTACAATTTATTGAAAATCTCCATCTGTTTCTGAAATTTGTGATTGAATTAAATCATGCATATTGTAACTTTCTAGCCTCATGTGCTGTGAGGTGTGTATTATCTGATTAGACAAACAACGAGCCAAGATAGTATGGGAAGGGCTATACTGTTCCCTAAATTGTTTAACAGCTACTATAAATTTTGAAAATAGTTCCTCTTTTTATCTAATTTTTAATTAAAAGAGAATATTCTCCAAGATCACCAGCAACTTCAGAGAAAGGCATTTCTGAAACACTTGCAGAATCTTGGCATATGTTTTGATTCTACTCTGTCTGGTTACATTAGACTGTGTAATAAGGTGAAGGTTTTACCTACTATCACACTCAGGAGATTAAGCACAATATGGTCCTTCCATATGGTATTTGTGCCTAAAAACCAATGAGATTAGAATGCCTATGCTGAACATCATTCCATATGTTCATCAGAATAACCCATAGGTCTTGATAGAACCAGTGATTTTTTAAGAAATTTAAATGTCTTTAACAGTGCCTCAGAAACATCTCAAGCAATGCCAATAATTACTGTTTCATCCATCTCCTCTCCCCAGTTATGCTATTATATGTTGTGTTAATGGCTATTTTGTTTGTTTCCAGTATGTATTTTCTCCTGTTAAGTGAGCATAATTATTTCATTTCTATACTGGAAAATATATTTTCTATTTAGGAAAAACATAGCCTATTTTGCACTTTAATATACAGTACATCTAAAGCAGGAAAAGAATACAAATTCAGTCAACAGTTCACAGTAGTTTCTTCGTTAGGTATTTCAGTGGTTAGTGAATTGAATCTTCCACATTTAATTTTTTGCCCAATACTCTTCACATTTCATCTTAATACTGGTCACATAGCAACATCAACTTTAGCCCTATAATTTATGGAATTAGAGAATAGAGAAATCACAGGTTTCAGAAAACACATGTACAACTCCAGAAATATATCCACAGTTCTCCCACAGATGAAAGTTCTCTGTCATCCTCCTAGGCCTGAGTAGCTAGTGTGTCTTGAAACTTGCACCTTCTTTTTGTAACATTTTTGGATTTTAAAGCAATATAAGAAAAAAACCCAACATCTCTTTTCTTTTAAGGTGAAACTCCCTGTTTTTATCCTTTGCAGATGGACTGGCTGAAAGAGTATGAATGGTAAAATCATACCCTGAAAGCAAGGAGGCTAAGAGCAAGTGTAGTATTCTATAGTCAAAGAAGACAGTACATCTTGTTCAAGCAAAGAAGACAGTACATCTTGTTCAAGCAAGGTAGTCTTTGTTTAGCTTTATCTTTGCATAGCTTATAATAAGACTCCACTTTATGCCATGTTTCTCATTACCCTTTGCAACTGTTTGGGTTTTTGTTGTTGTTTTGGTTTTGGTTTTGTTTTGTTTTGTTTTGTTTTTTTTCTGGGGGGAGGGAAGTCTGCTTTCATGTTGGTTGTGATTATTTGTTGGGCCTTTTGCTAACTGGATATTGGATAGAGTGGTGGTTTCTGTTCCACTATTTTTGCCTTTTATTCTTCCACCTTTATCCTTGCCTGTCTGAATCACATACAATATGTCTTTCTCTCTCTCTCCTCCCAACCTCCCTCCTACGAAAAGACAATATTGATAATATCATTCTATCCAGAAATAAAGCCTCCTTTATTCTTGTCCCTACCAGCTAAACCCTCCTGCAGCGATGTTAATTTGCTTTAAAGCAACAACTCAAAACATACTGAAATATGTCTTAATTTGTGAAGATCAACTTTTAAAATGTTTCAATAGAATCTAATCACAGAATGATTATATGAAAACCTAGTCAATACATGTATATATATATATTTGCTTTCTAGTGTGATATATTTTCAAACTGACTTATGTCTTATTCACTAAGATAGTTTAGGATACACTTTGTTAACATTGACATCTTGTTAAACATGGAACATAAATGTGAATGAACACAAGGAGCAACTGATGTTAATAATGATGACTGTCACTCAAAATACCTTTAGGTGTTTTAAATAAGATATTTAATGATTCCTTGATAGACATAGAATTCTAACATTTAATTTGAATTATGGTTTTCTGAATTACTATATTGTAGAAGGAGATGTAGTAACTCCATTATAGCCACTCCATTGGCTTAAGGTATTTTTACTTTGCATTACTAATCTTACATAAAAAAAAGGATTATTTTACACATCATTACAATCTTCGATGCTGCTTGCAGCTATCATTTAGGAGTAATAAGAGAGTGGGTTTTAAAGAGAATATCCCATCATACAGTATCTATCTAGTAATTTTCCTCCTCTCTCTTGTATCTCAAGAAGAATTTTCTTTTTCAATTGCCTGTTTCAGCTATAAGAATTCAAACTTAAATTTATCTTACTCACTTTAAGCCTGATGACACGATTGGAGTTATTCACGATTCTGTTCAGTAACAATCATCTCATTATATTTTTCTAGCTGTGATGCATTTTTAATAAAGATATCAGTCAAAAAGAGATAGAAAGTAGCACAAAATAACAGGGAGGTGGAAGCCAAATGCAAAACCAATATAACAGATTCTCATGGTACTTAAATGGAACAGTTCTCCCTGCAAATAAATAAATAAATAAACTGTTGTGACTTAATTTCTGCACATTTCTTGATTTTATTTTTAGTCATTCTTTTATAAATAAATAAATAAATATGCCCGGTTCTGCTGTAATGTTATCAAAATATGGTGGCTCTCTTCTTTGTGACCATTTCTATTACTGTAGTGGGACAACCTAGATTAATCAGTTACTGTTATTTACTGCAGTAAGTTATGCATAAATTCAGGTTGCTTAGAATATAACCATACCTTAGGACCAAGAAGAAAGTGTTGCACAGGTAACATATTTAAAAATCATATTCATACTTTGTCAGCCACCTCAGTAAATCACAAGTTCCAGCATGTATTTACTAAATTAATTTCAAACCTGCAGGTATAAGTAAATTTGGAAAAGTAGTAGTAAAGATACAATGGGGAAAAAAAAATACTGTTTGGCCTTCCTTTACATGACCATTTTGTGGTGTAGTTATCACATTTTTCCCATGTAATAGGAACTTATAGAATCACAGAATGCACTGGTTCAGAAAGGACTTCTAAAGGTCATCTAGTCCAATCCCCCTGCAGTAAGCAGGGACATCCTCAACTAGATCATGTTGCTCACAGCCTCATCAAGCCTGATCTTGAATGTCTTCAGGGATGGGGCATCCACCACCTTCCTTGGCAAAGTCTTCCAGTGTTCCACCAACCTCATAGTGAAGAACTTTTTCCTAATGTCCAATATATATCTACTCTTCTCTAGTTTAAAACTACTTCCCCTTATCCTATTGGTACATAGTCTTGTAAACTGTTTCTCTCCAGCTTTCCTGTAGGCCCCCTTCAGATACTAGAAGGCCACTATAAGATCTCACCAGAGCCTTCTCTTCTCCAGGATGAACAATTCCTAATCTCTCTACTTGTCTTCACAGGAGAGATGTTCCAGCCCTCTGTCAGGGTCAGGGCAGCCCCTTAGACCTACAACAGACACTCTCTGTTAACTCCCCTCCCTCCCCAAAGGGGAAGAGAAAAGGAATAAGGGAGAGAGAGGCAGTGATTAGAAAAGGAAACTAGGACAGCTGTAATAATAACATTAATAATAATAATAATAGCATTAATAATAATAA
>JANHGN010017800.1:0-31990 GCA_024605025.1 Megaceryle maxima
GTGGAGTCCCTGTGATCCCTGGAGGGGTTTCCAAACCCCCCGTGGAGCTGTGGTGCTGAGGGCCATGGGTCAGTGGTTCCCTGGCAGTGCTGGGGAGCAGTTGGGCTCCATGATCTTAAAGGTCTTTTTGCAACCAGAACCATTCCATGTTCCACAACAGCACACGGCTGAGCCAGGCAAAGAGCCAAACACCGTCTTGGGGAGAGGGGAGGGAGCGGCGGTGGGGGCACCATGGGCCAGGGTCCGGCAGCTCCGCAGCCCCGGGCGGCTGCAGCTGTAGCAGTGCCCGAGCAGCCTCGTGCCGCAGTGCCGAGCTCCGCAGCCTCCCCGGCAGAGCTGGGCCGTTTGTTTATGAAGGGAGAGCCGGCAGCCGGTGATTGAAGGTGTTTACTGCCACGTGTAATATCTTGCCTTCGTGCCGATGTCTTTCCCTGGGAAGGGAAAATCAATACCCAGGCTAAATCTGAAGGCTTCAATATTTTTCAGAGAAGTGCAAATCAATATGGATTTCTTAACAAGTTTAATTTCAATACCTGAAAGTGCACATTCTGCCTATTTCCTGACCTTTCCAATTCTTCAGGGAGGAAGATTAAAAAGATTTGTTCAAATTCAGTGAATTGAATCAGCAAATGCCCCATTACCTTGTTTTCTCTCCACCAGACCTTGATAAACAGTATGATAGCCCATCGTCAGCGCGTGGCCCCCCGTGCCTTGCCCAGCACTGTTCCCAACACCAGCCGTGCCATCCGGCACCACAGGGAGGGTGCTGGGGTGTGCGTCCCTGTGCCAACATCCGTGGGCACAGCAGCCTGGGGTGGTGATGAAGGGGCTAAGTGCCATGTGTGGGTGCACCCACTCCCCCTTCCCCAAGTGCCAGCGGACCCACATCACCCAGCCATCCCCCTGCCTCGGAGCAGGCTGGTGTCAGGGTGCTGCAGGGCTCTCTGTTTATCCTGCAGCACCTTCATGCAGTTTTAGGTCATTGTGTGATCACCGTCAATACTGCAAAATGAGCAGAAGCTTTGTGGGCTCGTCCGGCTGGAGCAAGACTCGGGGTAATTTAGTCATTGCCCTTGGAACGATCTTGTTGGGTGGGTAAAACAAAGGCCATCTATCCAGCAATGGTCCTGCAGCAAACGTGTCTGCTGAGGTCAGTGCCGGTTGTTTCACTGTCAGATGTAACAGCGGCCGTTGCTGAGAGCTGCTCACAGCTCACCTGGGTAATGTGGCACTCTGCATCACGGGCCATGCATGGCTGGCTGCTGGGTGCAGCCCCAAAGGGTGCTGGGTGCAGCCCGAGGGACCTGGCCATAGTGAGGGGAACTGGAGATGGCTTTCCAGTCATCACTGAGGCTTTCATTGGCTGTTTATGGTGGGCTTCCATTCCTCTTTATCTCTGTGGGGGGGTTTTACTGGTTGTATTGGTGCTGTAACAGGGACCCGGTAGTGACATGCCTGCTGCCAGCCCTCAGATGGAGGGGAGACAGCATCCGGGCCGTGTCTACAGCAGGTCGCGTTTCTTTTCAGCCTTTTTTTTTTTCCTCCAAATCCAGATCAGGATAAATGTTCAGACTTCACCCCAGTTTGCTGCAGGTGAAGCTCCTTCGGTCCGTGTTCCCACAGAGCAGCCGCCTCTTCGGCTGTTCCTTTCTCAACACTGTCCTTTGCCCTTTCTGGCTTTGATTTGTGGGTGGGTTTTTTTTACTGTTTGCAGTAACTCATGGAAGCCTAGGTAAGTCTGAGCAATTCATATCGCATGTTTATTATTTACTTGATGGACAGTAATGGCTTCTGTGGAGCCATTTACTATATGTCATCCAAATCCAAACACTGAGATGCTTTAAAGGGCAGCCTTTCATTCGGGGGCTGGAATAGCTTCTCTGGCGTCGTTAGCATCTGCCCTCAGTCCCTGCACGCCCGCACATCTCGGCTGACCGCGGCCACTGAACCCAGCTCTTAAAAGTTTCCCAGGAAATTTTCAGTGAATGAGACTTTCACCTGCTCGTGCAGTCAAGTCTCTTTGCTAATAAACTCTTGTCCCTCTGTCATTGACCTCCCTCTAGTCACCAGTAGAGAAAAGCCTCCTTGACCCACCCTGTTCGTGTTCGAGAAGGTTGCTGTGAGCTGGGGTGGTCTAGGAGGGTGGGGGCTGGGGGCTGTGTGCCATGGGCTGCATCGCTGGAGCTGTCTCAGAGCTGGGAGAACCCCCCACGGTTCTTCCCGATGGGTGCCCTGGGAATGCTGTGGGAAAGTGTGATGCAGGTAAGTGTCATTAGGAATGAATTATTGCTGGTTTCCCCCCGCCCCTGGCTGAGCTGGCAGCCCCCTGTGCGCGGGGAGAGCAGCTGAGGTTTGGAGTAGACCTGCGGGTCCTCAGCTGCAGCAAAGCCTAACGTGGGGCCAAGGGCTTGTGGCGGAGCTCTTGCTGCTGCATCTCTTGTGCAGGTTCTTCATGGTCTTGGGGCTTTCAGGAGGTCAAGTCTTTCAGGCAACAGCCCCAAATAAAGCGCCAGCCCCTGTGGTTGTTTCACACTGCTGGGCAGCCCGTGGGTGCTGCAGGAACCCCTTCAGGGTGCCATGAACAAGGGTGTGCAGAAAAGCAGACTGGCCATGTGTCAGCTGGTGTCTGCCCATGGGGACCTGCCAAACCCTGTCTGGCCCTGCCGGCAGCCCAGCGCAGGCGATGCTGCAGAGCAGTGACAATGCACTGGAGCTACTGGTGCTGGTGTCCCTGGTGACAAGTCCCCAGATAGTGTCAGAGGGAGCAGATTTATGGGATTGTTTGCATGTGCCACTTCTCTGAGGTGCCACCTTGCACAGATGCCAGC
Source organism: Megaceryle maxima (assembly GCA_024605025.1). Lineage (NCBI taxonomy): Eukaryota > Metazoa > Chordata > Aves > Coraciiformes > Cerylidae > Megaceryle > Megaceryle maxima. The sequence goes on from JANHGN010017800.1 coordinate 2,829, forward strand.
TGAGATTTTTATTATTTAATTTTTTTTTAAGTCAAGCAGACTCTTCTGTTTTTCTTGATGAGCTGGTTTCTCTCACTGGTCAAAAAGAGCCTGCCAAGGACAGAAATTACTCCAGGCTCGCTCTCACCCTGCCCAGTGCCAGGCAAGGCTGATAACAAACAGTGCCTGCCTATGTTGCACAAACCATCCTCCCTTTCCACCTTTCTGGGGGTTTGTCATTACGGTTCTTGGATGGTCTCTGTCAGTTTGGCAGCCTCCTGGCACCAGGCTCAGCAGTGTCCAGGAGCATCAGCCTGAAGCATCCACACACTGAGCCATAGGTGGAAAGGAGGATGGGAATTTGCATTGTATATAGCGCCGGTGATCTGGTTTGCAAAGTTTATGTCTAAGTGAACAGAGGATCAAATTTACCGGTAGCTGAAGTGAGTGGAAGACTCCACATCCTCACTTGCACAAACCTCCTCCCTCAGGCCCAGCTGCACTCACCTGGCTGCACCTTTCTGCTCTCTTGTTATCCATTTGCAGTAGGTTTTGGCTCCCTTACTAAGCAACTTTCTTTCCATCCTCTTTGGTTTCCTTAGTTACTCCCGTTCCTTCCAGCCTCATTAGCATTCACACCACTGTCACAGCATTGCATGTCTCCTGCACCACCCGAGACAGGCGGTGCCAGCTGCTGTGAACAGGAGAGCCAGACCCTGTAGGGATGGCCACCACCAGCCTGGTGTGTCCCCTCACCTGGAGACCCACCTGCGAGACGCCGAGGGCTGAGCAAGCGCATCTCTGTCTGCCTTGGTGCAGAACTTCCCCAGAAGGAGCCTGGGGAGCTGGAGGGGCTTCCACCCAGTCTGCCACCGGTGTTTTTAGGAGTGCTGCACCAGCACCTGCTTCACAAACCCTTTGCCTCCGTGGGTGTGGGCTTCTCCCCATCGCAAGAGCAGCGGTGGCTGGAGCCGCCCGGTGAAGGCTGTGCCCCCAGTGGTGGCTGGGACACGCAGACCCCTGGGTTTTCTGACCAGGCAAACGCCCCGGTGCCGTGTGTAGCAAATGGTGCTGCTGCTTTCTGCATATTCCCTCCAGCAAAGCAGGTCCCTGCAGGTGGGCAGGTCTGGGTGCTCCCTTGAGAGCGTGGGACCCTCTGGTGCCAGGCGCTTCGCAGCACTGCCGCCCTCACGTCGTGCTGTTGGCTCCAGCAACCAGCCTGCAACTGGGAGCTAATAAATGGGTTCCTGCATCTCTGGGCTGGGAGGAGAGGAGGTGTGCGGTGCTCCGGGAGCTGAGAAGCTGTTTGGAAGTGGAGGAGAAAAGGGATCAGGGAGCCTCTGGCAACCCTGGGGACGGGCACATGGGTGGGATGGGAGCAGCGCACCAAGTTCACGTCTGTGGTGCTGCTCTCTCTTCGGGGAGGTGAAGTTTCAGCTTCTTTAATAACCTGCAGGTCCACTGGAAAACTGCAATGAGAAGCATTAAGAAGCAGCTCGGTAAGTTTATTTTGATGAAATACAATAATTATCATGCTTAGCAGCTGTTGCTATTTAAAATAAGAAAAAACGGGGCTTGCATTGAAAATGTTTTGTAAACCATGTGCACCAACAATCTGTTCCAATGAAACCAGCCATTATGGAAACGGTATAATAGCAGGAGCTCATTATGGAAAGTTAAATTGCAAATCATATTTTGTTTCAAATGAGCTAGATGAATGCATAATTTGCCTCAAAGAAATAGTTTTGTAGTTCTGATCCTCCTGCCAAGAGCTGAAGCTCTCGGGCTGCAGCTGCCGGAGCAGCCTGATTGTCCATTTCAAACTACAGGAAGTTTGGGTTTCAAAGGAAGATCTGAAGAGAGAAAGAGGGGGGAAAAAAAAAAAAAAGAAAAGAAAAAAAAGAAAAAAGCGAAGGGAATAAAGGCAGCACGCTGAGACGAGCAGTTGGGATGCTCAGTTGGTTTTCCACACGAGATCCCAGTGGCTGCAGGGGTCAGGTTTAAAGCGAATCAAGCCTGTGAGGGACCTGTGCAGCTGGAGCGAGATGAGCACTGGGTGGGTGCCCAGGCAGAGCATGCCGTGCTGGATCCCGACCCTGCTGCCAGGGGAAGAGCTGTGCTCTGCTTACACCAACGACTGTCTCACCAATGCTCATCCCAGCAGCTCTGGACCCCGGGAAGGGCTGTCCCTGGGAGCAGCTGGGCACTGCTGGGCAGTTTCCAGCATCACAGCCTGTTCCCTGGATGAGGCAGCAGCTGGGATAAGGGGTGGCCCGAGGGTGCTGGTCTGTGGGGCTGGGAGGTGGCCCATCGCTCAGGGGACAGGGGGAGCAGGGCTGAGTTTGCCAGGTGCCATGCTGCCAGCACGGCCACAGCCCATGGGGCAGGGATGCTTCCTAGCCCCTGGGGCAGCCTGTGGATGGGTTGTCCAGGCAGCCAAAGCACAGCAGGAGCCTGGCTGAAGGCCACCATCCAAGTGACCCCTGTCCACTCCTGCACCCCTCCCACCCCCAGCACTGTAAGGGGCTCTCCAAGCAGCCTGTGGCACAGAGGCATCAGGATGCTGAGGACAACTGGGGCAGCACCAGCTGCAGCTGCATGGCAGGCCTGGGGCAGGTGGGATGAGGTCAGCCCAAGTAGCCCTTGCTGAGGCTGTGGGACCTGCCACCACCTCATGGACCAAGGTGGAATTGAGTTTACTGCATCCCTCATCATTCGGGGACACCCCTCATCCAGGTCACCCTCCGCTGTGAGCTCTGCAGATACCATCAATACCAGGGACGTGGCTGAGCAGAGAGTGCCAGTTTAACTCACCCAGGCCTGGGGAGAACAGAGAAGCAAGAACTTGGCTGCAGGGCAGGGGTGGCTGGTTTTGCACCTATAAAATCAGGGGGAAGGCAGCAGCATCACCAGCTGGGATGAATGAGGAGCTGCTCTTTCTGGGGAGCAGGCACAAGCATTTCAGAGAATCTTTAAGTGCATCATAGATCTTCACAGAGAATTTGAAGACAGTTAACCCAGCAGCAAACTGGCAAAAATAATTAAAAAGGCTAACGAGCATTCTCTAACCTCCAAGTAAATATTTTAAACTGCTGGCTCATTCCCCCCCCCCCCTTTCTTTCTTTATTTCATAGGGGGGCTTTTTTGTTGTGCAGCCTGGAGCCTAAAGCAGGTAGGTGATTTTCTTTTGCTTCTCAGTCTTAATTAGCCTCTATTTCCTGCCCCTTGTCAGCAATGTGCAGCCAGATAATTAGTTTTTATTGCTGTCAGTCCTCCCTGCCTGGGCAGCCCTGTGAAGGCCACACACTTTCCTCCCATCCTTTGCCATCCATCGCTCTGGACACAGTGATGGGTCCCGGCACAGGAACAGCTTACGTGTCCCACGCTCCAGCCACAAAGGCAGCAGGGAAGTTGCCCAGGGCAGAGTGAGTGAGCTCTGGGGCAAAGCGGTGGCATTAACCCCACGCGTCTGCATCCCCCCCGCCCTTTAGGCACCCGGGGTTGGGGGATGGAGGGGCTGGGGACCGGTGGGATGTGGCTGGGGGCTTGGCTGGAGCAGCTCTGCGAGGGGATGAGCAGCTGCAGTGCTGGCTGTGAGAGGACAGGAGAGGATGGGATGGGGACAGACACCCATGGTACGGGTGATGGCACAGGCAGGGAGGAGCACCCCACCCATGCCAGGGGCAGCTCTGCTGGGCAGGAGCTCAGCCCTGGGAGGCTCAGTGCTTAAAACTGGCACTCAAATGACAGCCCCCAGGCTCCCCCTGGCCAGACAGCGCAGCCCTCGTCACTACCGGACCAATTTTCTGTGCTAATCTGATGGCTGCGAGACGAGAGGATTAAGGCCGGGCTGGATCTGGTAGGCTGAGCCTCGCGCTGCAGAGCCCTGCCCTACAAGTGGCAGCACGTGACACACGCCGAGGGCTCTTTGCACCTCCTCGTCACCGGGCACAGGCAGCGGTGGCACAGGGACATGGCCTACGAAGGAGCCTGTGCTGCCACCACATCCCAGCCCATCCCAGAGACAGTTTCATTAAACATTAAAGACACCAGCTGCTCACAGTATTAGGGGATGCTTAAAGGCAGCAGAAGCAATTTGCAATTAAAATGTGTTTATCTTAGGAAAGAAGTCCCGGAAACTTGTAATTAAAATGTTTATACAAAGGCCAAGACTCTGTAGCCTGCATCTTTAGAAATCCCTTTGTGAAGATGGCAGTAGCACAGGTTACGTTGTCGCCAGGTAGATGTTAACTGTGGTTCTCCCAGTGGTGCTGGGGACCCGTGGTGGTGGTGGAACAAGAGGGAACCATGTCTCAGTGGTTCAGAACAGCTCCCAGGATGCTGGAGCACCTGGAGCAGCCCCATGAGCTTTGTAGCCTGAAAGCTGTCACCCAGCCGTGGTGTCTGGATGATGCAGGACAGCATCAGGTGATGCAGCTCCTCCCAGAGTCAAACCCCTGCTGGACCCAACCCAGGGGGCCAGGATGGCTCCTGGCCAAGGCAGCCTGGGCTTCTATGGGTGCTGCAAGAGGAAGAAATAACCCATCACTGCTGGGATGCTGGGATGTGCCCCATCTTGACCCTATTGTCCCTCAGACCTTTGCTTCCACCTCTGTGAGTCTGGGCACATCTCTAAATGCTCCCCCAGAGATGAGAGGCCCCTGGAGATGACCCCGAGGGTGGCTGTCAGCAGCTTGGCCCTGGGCAGCAGGCTCAGTGCTGGGGGGCACTTGCTTCATGGATGCTCTGGGAGCTCTGGGGATGCTGCGGATGGTTTCTTGCAAGAGCAGCAGTAAATCTGCAGTGGGAGATCTTCAGGGCTAGCCTGGCTAGGTCAGCGCTCACCCCAGCTCCCGGGGGAGCCGGGCTTGGCTGAACTCCAGAGAGGTGATCTTGGCCAGTTCAAAAAGCTTTGAGGGCTGCTTTGATTTGTACCAGCCCTGCTCCTCCGCAGATTCACTGCAGCACTGCTCCCCCACGCCGTGATTCTTCCTGCTGCTTTCACAGGGTTGGGTTTTTTTCCCTTGTTGTTGTTGCTTTTTTATTAGTATTTATTTATTTATTTATTTGTTCAGCCTTTGCTGCTGTTGAGTTTGCTACCAGTTTTCCCTGGTGCCCTGGGGTGATCAGGGCAGGGGGGGTGACCACAGCCCTGGCCAGCACAGCCCTGGCCAGCGCAGCCCTGGTCGCTGGCCCCACACCCCAGGAGCAGCAGGAGAAGGCTGGAAGGTGCAAAGTTGATACCAGAGCCCAGCACGGTGCAGCCACGCTGAGAGAGCTCAGCTTTACTGGGATTCCTCGTCCGTGGCTGTCAGGGGAATGGAAACCAGTTCCTGGGCATCCCCTGTCTGCCTCAGCATGCAAACATTTGAATGCCTCTGAGCAAATGCAAATACCTGCTGGGCTGTCCCTTTCCCCACCCCCCACCCTCCAAGCCCTTCTGGGGTATTTTTGCACATTTCCAAGCTTATTTTTCTGCCATGTAGGAGCTCACCTTGCAGAGCAAGTAGTATGAAAGTATCTCCCGATTTGGGAAGTTGTAAAATCACGGGCCCCTAAGCCCACCCAGCTCTCTGCAGCAGGGAGGTCTGGGGCAAGATTCTGAATTTTAAATGCTCTTCATATTTATTCCACAGTGATAACAAGAAAAATAAATAGCAGCAGAAAGAGGGAAGCAAGCTGGCTCCAGGCAGGTGGAGATGCTATAAATCACTCTCAGAGTGTATCCCAGAGGCTCTCACCTCATGGTTCAAGTGCCTTTTAACCTCTCGGATGGTGGAAACCCTGCAGGAACTCTGTCTTGATATGGTGAGGTCTTTAAGCGTTTCACAGCCCAAACCCAAGCTGCAAACCCTCAGGCAGGCTGCTGGGGGGACTCAGGATCTCCTCCAGCACTGGTTAAACACCCTGAAAGGAGGGATGCAATGCACTGTGCAAAGCCTGGTCTTTTTACGCAGCAAGGATGGCAGAAGTCCCCTTTCTCCTACGCGTGGGCACACCCTTTGAGAAGCAGGTCAGACCTCCAGCCCATGCTGCTGGGCTCAATAAAGCACCTTTTGGGCAGTTTTTCTTAGCCTAGGAAGGAAAGAGGCAACGAGTGGCCTCTGGTGTGGCTGCAGCCACTCTGCCCATCCCTTGGCATGCAGTGGGCTCTGCTGCCCAGCACCCAACCAGTCCCTTCAGCATCCCCTGCAGCCACGCTGCCCGTGCTGCTTCTGCAGACACAGGGACAGCTCAGAGCCCAGCCCAGCGTCCTGCTTCCCAGGGCCCAGAGGGCTCTAGAACAAGCACCGAGCACCAGGAGAGCCAGAGCCTTTCTGCAGAGCCGGCCCACTGTGCACAGGGCTTGCTGCAGCTGCTGTTCCTCGCCTGTGTCCTATTCCTATGTCTGATCATTATTTTAATGAGCTGCAGCATCTCGTAAAACCCAGCACAGAGAAAATTATATTAAACAACTGTGAAAAGAAATAATTTATTTCCATAATGTCTGTGGTTTGGATTGAAGGAGAAAAACCACAACTCCAGCAATATGACTTTTCCTACCAAGTCAGGAAGTGGCAGGCGGCTCATTAGCTTAGATCATCGCTGCTCAGAATGTAATCATCTTTAAAAATGATTAAAAATATAAACCCCACTGATAGGAAGTGGCAAAGGGCTCTGCACTTCCAGCTTGCCACCCTCCGGCACCCTCTGCCGTGATCTCACCGTGATCTCTGGGCTGTCCAACCTGCAGGCACCCTGTAGCTTTGTGGGGTAAGTGCATTTGGCCCTGGATGCCTGAGATGTCACTGAGCCTCTGGACCTTGTCCGGTGCACTGACTTTTCCACCTGCATTCTCCTGCCCTCTGCTGAAAAGCAGCTCTGAGAAGGGCCTGGAGAGCTGGAGCCTTTCCTTGTAACGCGCCTGATGTGCACACGATTGAATTAGGAGCTGAAGAAGCAGCTGCTGCTGCATTTTTTGCAAAGTCTTCAGAAGAAGTCACAGGTTTTGGTCAAGAATACAGATGCGTGCCATGGTTATTATGGCTTGAGCCAGCTGTTGGACCCTCCCAGTCCTAATTACCATGTGATCCTATGACGGAGCCTCGTAAACTGGACTGGGTTTGCAAGGGAAAGGTTTTGGCCACGGGGGCTGCAGCCACAGCTGGGTGGAGAGGGGAGATCGGTCCAGGACCCAGCGCGATGGGGGATCTGCTTGTGCTGCTCCGCTCCCTCTCTGGGCCCATTAGTGGAGCCCATCAAACCTTACACGGCACAAGTAACTCGTGAAGCAAGAAGGGAAATGAGCGAGAAATCTGATCACGGGGCTCTGACGGACCTGGGCAGCCGAGCAGCCGTACCTCGAAGGAGGCTCAGGCGTGAGCTGCCAGGCTCTGCCAAGGCATTGTCAAATAATCATCTATAGGAAATGATTATTCATGAGCACAATGAAGATTATCGTTCGGAATTCTTAACGATTCGGCACAGCTCCCGTTTGATGTGGCGAGGCTCTAGCAGTGCATTTGCATTAGAGAAAGTATTACTACTTTTGATGGAGGAGAAGGATTACAGGAGAAATCTGCATAAATTTATTGGTAAATGTCATTTAGCATATGTCCAAATGTAATTTATCGCAGGTTTGTAGTGCAGACTGTCTGACTCACACAGGATTTTTTTTTTTCTTCAATAGACAGATAAATAACCCCTGGGACAAAATTACCTCATTGAAAGGAAACTGATATTAAATCATTATTGTTCCAGGTGAACAAAGCTTGCTCCAGGCAGCTCCCTCCAGACATCTGCCCACAGCCCGAGGCAGGAGGGGCCTGGGCTGTGTGCTGGGGTAATGCAGGTCCTGAGGGGGATGCTCGGAGGAGCCCGTGCCCTTCTCCTGCCCACCGAGCCTGGCTCCAGCTCCACGCATGTGCTGGTGGCCGCCCCTGCACGACAGCCCTCTCCAGCTGCCTTCTGGCACACAAATGTGCTGAGAATTTTATCGCAGATGCTGCCCTGGACATGGGGACATCCCCGTGCTCCCAGCCACCTGGCTTCCCTCCCTGAAGCTCCCACGAGCACAGCCCCAGGGTCAGCTACTGCCCAGGGCACCGAGGAACCAGCACCAGCAGCCAAGCCTGTCTCCTTGGGAAGAGTTTCCTTCCGAGCAGATAGCTCTCCGTTCCCCCAGGCCCTTTCAACACTTCTGTTTGGGTTAACTTCACAGCTGCTGGGGCTCATCCTGTCCTTGAGGAACTCTCCAAAGGGATGAGCTGATCCACAGAGGCTGTTCCAGCTGCCTCGGCTTTGATCTCTTTGGTTTCCCTGTGTGATGTGAGGTTGGTTAACATGTTGGCTGTGACAGGGTGAGGACTTTCTGGCAGCCCAGAGCCTGGCAGAGTGCCTCTGGCAAGCTCAGAGCAGGTCCTACTAAACCAGTACAGCAGCCTAACTGCTTGGCTGAAGCTGGACAACCGTGTCCATCCCCACAGCCACCAACGTCCATCCCCACAGCCACCTGTGGCAATGTAATTGTGATGCCAGCCTGGCAGAAGCAAAGGTTGCTACAGCGACTGCCTCAGATGTGACAGGCATGATGGCACTGGGACAAAGAGCTTGGTCTCCTGCCCCATACCCATCCTGCCACCTCCCTGTCACTGGAGGAACATATCTGTGGGGGCTTTGGAGAGCAGCTCTGGTAAGGATCAGGGAGCTGCATCTCAAGAACCAACCAGTCCTTAGCTTCTTTGACTGAACTTTCCATAAATGAACCAAGATACAATCAAACACCCTGAGACAGGGAGGAGAGCCCATGCAGGTCCTCAACAGATCCGCTCCGTAGCTGCATACGGTGAGACCTTGCAAACAGTCCTGTTTCATGAGGAAGTTAAGCCTGAGACCTGGACATTTCAACCTGCTCTGAACCCCAGCCCTGGGAAGGCTGAAGGCTGATGACAAACCCCAGTGTTCCCAGTCCAGGCAGCTGCCTCCAGGGGTTGGATATCCCCGTCCACAGCCAGTTCTGAGCCATGCTGCAGACACTCTCCTTCCCCACGTCCCTCCCGAGCAAGCAACCGTGTGCTCCGTCGTGACTGCCTGATACCTCTTATCGTCTTGTTAGCAATTAATATTAGCATGGTAGAAATTGCTAATATGCAATATACAATAATTAGAATTCAATTTAATTGCCCAGTGGCTCTTAAACTCTGCATACAAATGTGGTTTTCACTCTGGGTTACAGAAAATGACATGGGAGGAGAAAGTCACCCCTGAGAGATGGGTGAGGCCAATGCAGGACAGCTGAGCTCCTGGGAGCCCATTGCAGGGTAGCCCCAGCAAGGGAGGATTTCCCACCCTCCAGGCTGAGGGGAAGGGCTGGGAAGTGGCAGAGCAGCATTGGAGGGGTGCTGAGGGGGCATCAGGCAGTGCTGGTGCTCAGATGTGCCTCATTGCAACAGAGGATGCAGCCTCTTCTCCTGCATTTGAGTCTCAGGTGAGACTGGGAAGAGAGCTGCTCCTCCTCTCCTGGAACCAGCAGGTGCCTCAGATGTAACTGCTGCTTCCGAGAAGGAAATAAAAGAGGGACCCAGGGAGTGTTTTCCAGGGGTTGGTGCTTTTTTTACTTGTGTTGCTGCTTTGCAGGTTGTGCTCTGTGGTGGGTGCAGAGGAGGGGTGAGGGCATGTGGCCAGGAGCAAGAGGCTGGTAAGGGGGAGCATGTCCTGGGAGGGGGTGGCTCTGCAGAAAGCTCCAGGGCACAGGGCAAGGACCAGCTGGATGTGATCCCAGGGTGATGCTGCAGTCAATGTGACACCTGGGGACTAACTGGGAAACACAAAAGCAATATCTCCCCAGGGAGGACGTTACCTCTGTGCAGCACTAGTGTGACCAGTAATGCCTCGTGTCTGGTGCTGGTGCCTGTGCTCCCAGCAAGGTGTTAAGAAACTGAAGAGTCCTGGCAGGAGATGAGAGCTGCTTGAGGTCTGAAAACCTGCCACAGAGTGAAAGACTGAAGAGATGAGCTTATGTTTCTTGTCAAAGAGGGGTTAAAAGATCACTTGATTGTGGTCCCCAGGTGCCTGGGTGTGGAAGTTCTTGATAATGGGTGTCATAACTTGTTTAACTTGGACAGATTTATGCTGGAATTAAAATATGCCTTTTAACAAAGGGTGAAATGAATCTGGGAGCAATTGACCAAAGGATGTTTAGAAGGTTTTAAAATGAAGGCTACAACTAATGCTTGATTTCAGCGTGCCCTTCCTGAGGGAGGTGTATCCACTGGCGGGTCCATGCGGTGCAGTCCTGGATCTGGTGGGGCAAAGTGGAGAGCTGCGCTCTGGGGGGAGCGGGGACCAGCAGGAATTGCCACAGGGTCATCCCGCAGGAGCAGTGGTGGGGGAGGAGTCCCCCAGACCACTGAGAGCCCTGGCTCCACAAGGTGACACAAGCGCTGGCTGGTGTGACGAGTGACCCTGCGACGTGTCCTGGAGTGATCCCACCAGAACCTCAGCTTGCATGTATTTATTGCCATTTTTTGAAGTGTAAGTGCAGAGGGAAAAGTACCTGCGTAGAAAGAGCCGGATGAGGCCGTTATCTCGAAGGGATTAGCGGCTGCTGGTGACTCAGAACTAAGATGACTCAAAGAAAGGCAGCATCCAAGGGATAAAGTCAACCACCACGGTCCCATCATCAGCCCATTCCACAAACTCAGCACCGTCTCTGGAGTGATTAGCGCAGCCACGCAGGGAGTCTGAAGAGGAAAAGTGCTTCATTTCTGCTCTCCAGCTCCTGGAACTTGGTGTCTGTATCTGGTGATAGCTGCTGTGTGCAGCCAGCCAAGGCTGGGAAGGGGGGGCCCCAGAGGATGTAGAGATGGAGCCTTTGGTCCCTCTAATTAAACTCTGATTTAAAATGCATTATAAAGTTAAGAAATAGGAAGAAAGCTGGGGTTGCTTTGATGTGCTTGGGTGGATGTGGCCAAGAGGCTGCACGGAGGGCAGAGATGAGGGGAGGCAGGAAAGGTTTGAGGCAAGGACCTGGGAGCAGAAGGGGCTGATGAGCACTGACGGGGACAGACCTGTTGGTGCTCCCACTGGAGCACTCGGGAGAGGGTGGTGGCACTGGGAAAGGTGCAGAAGCTGCTGGGTGTGGGCTGGCAGCATTTGCTCTCTGTGCAGAGGGCTCTGATGCCGCAGCAAGGCCACAGCTGCTCTGAGACGATGGGCTCTCGTGTTCTGTGTCCGCTTGAAATAGGGCACTGGGAGAGGCCATGTGAATGGGGCTGCCTTGTCCATGAACCCGTATTGACTTTGCTACTGGATGTGACCGTGTGTTACAAGGGGATGTCTCCTGCCCTTCCTAATGGAAACAACCACCCCAACAGGCACCAGCCCTTTTCTCACCAGTGATTGTGCAGCCGCACGCAGGGACCAGCAGTGGCTGCAGAGCCACCAGCCCTGGTGGCATCTTGATAGCACCCTGCTTGGTGCCATCGGAGCTCGTAGAATCACAAGCTGGTTTGGGTGAGAAGGGTCCTTTCAAGCTCATCTGGTCCAACCCCCTGCAGGGAGCAGGGCCATCTGCAACCAGAGCAGGATGCTCAGAGCCCTGGCCAACCTCCCCTGCAATGGTGCCAGGGATGGGGCTGAAGTTGGCAGGAAACGGGCCCCCAGCAGTCCCGTAGGTCACCAGGAGCAAACTCCCGCCCGCAGTCTGGGGGACCCTGCAGCTGGAAAGGGCACTTCGCTGGATGCTGAGCCCCTGCCGTGGGGCGCGGTCCCCCAGGCACCGGGACCCCAGCTGAGCCCCGGCCGCCGCCGCCGGTCCCTCTCCCGGTGCTAAAATGACCTCTAGTGGCAGGCGGGGACCGGGAGGACCGCGGCGAGCTGGCCTCGGGGCGGGGGAGGCTGGGTCGGGGGAGACAGGTGAGTTTTGGGCGGGGGGGGAACCAAAGTGCCCCTCTTCACCCCCCACCCCCCACCCCCCCATTGCTATAGAAACTCTTCCACTGCCCAGGTTTGGGAGCCTATGGAAACCTCAGCTCCAGATCCATCTCCATGAGCTGTGGCTCCTCTTTGCTTGCCTTGGTGACTCTGGAGCCTACTGATGGCACTTTCAGCAGTGGGGCTGGATGGTGTTTGCACTGCTGAGGAGCATTTTGGCGAACACTTATCTGCACCAGTAGCATCAGCCTGTTCTGGGTAAGAATGCTCAGCTCCCCTCCTGCCAGCCCGGCCCCGGGCAGACAGGCACGGTTGCAGGAGGAGGTGCACAGGCACCATCTCCTTCAGGGCCTACCTGGAGCTCCCCGAACTTTGCTTTGGGCAGTTGCAAAGCTCTGCATGCATGCATGCAGGGGAGCAGGTGCAGAGAAGGTAGCTAGGCAAAACCCTAAAGTGAGAGGTACACACAAAACCCAGCTCATGGAGGGTCCACAGATGTTTCCTTGCTGCTGGCAATGTTTGGAGCAGGAGCAGACCTGAAAAGAAGGTCCTCTCCTCTTGGCCATGCCCACCATCCTCTGGGCTCAGCAGGGCTGCAAAACCCCGAAGTCATCTCATGCAGCTGAGGTTGCTGACAGGCATCGGGCTCCTTCTTGCACGAGGTGGCAATGGTGAGTTAGTTCTATCTTTTCTTTCACAGAGCAGGATAATTTGTGATTTGAGATTCATTAAGTATCAAGGTCACCCTGGTGTTCTCCACACTGAGAACAAGGATGAGATTCAGAGGTGGAGCCAAGCACTGACGGTGAGACAATGGGCTGGTGTCTCTGCAGTGCCGGTGGATTCCTCAGAGGAAGGGGAGATGTCCCCCCAGCAGCACAATCCCTCTCTGTGCCCACAGTTCCAGGTGTAATGAGACAGTAGAACAGCTGAACACTGCTGGCCTCAAAAGAAATGCTGGTGGGCTTGATTTCAGACTGATTCGGGCTGCAGGGGTCTGTGCTGCAACACCAGACCCAGAGGTGGGCTCATTTCCTGGCAGCATGTTGGGATAGGATCAAAGGAGAAACCTCTTCAGAGAAGATCTTTGGGTAGGAAGGGACCTTTCAAGCTCATCAGGTCCAACCCCCTGCAGGGAGCCGGGACATCTGCAACCAGAGCAGGGTGCTCAGAGCCCCAGCCAGCTGGGTTGGTTCCAGGGCTGGGTACTGACCACCTCTCTGGGCAGTGTGTTAAACTTACTGGTGCAGTTCTTGATCAGGCTTTTATGACTTCCTGGATAAATTAGCTCAGGTTATTGCAGAAAGAGTTACTTTACTCCAGAACGCTGTTCATGCATGGAGGAGTTCTCTGTCCTGCTCTACCTGTCCTGATTCATTTTGCAGCCATGGCAAAACCATCCCAACTGGGGATGGAGACTGGGCCACTTGCTCGCTGAATCCTCCAGCTGAGGAGGCTGAGACAAGAACAGGGGTTCCTTTTCAGCTGGTAAAGGTGCCTGGGTGGAAGGAGCTGGAAAGGGAGAGGCTCCAGGGGCATTTCCTGGGAGCAGGAGCAGCAGGGGAGGAAAGGTGTTTTCTGTGCACCCAGGGGCTGTTTGGCACAGGTACAAGGTACCAGTGCCACACTGGGTGGCAAGGAAGGGGGATCCCCACTTTACAGGCTGAGGGACGCACAATCCAGAGGTTGGGAACCCTCTGAAGGTGCCTGGCGCTACCAACTTAGACCTGTGCCTCTCCACAGCTCTGGAGTTACAGACTTCCCTGTCTCCTTCTGCAATGCAAGGCTTAATTAGTGCTTGAGAAGCAATTTGCAGATGAAAAGCACACATGTGTAACAATGCCAATAAACAGGTTGGTCAGGAAGAGGCCTGACCCATGATGATGCTGTACTGGATGTTTTCTGGAGGCACTCACACGATGGAGCGCAGGTTTCTGTGACACTGGGGTGTTGCGCTGGGCCGTGCGGGACAGAATGAGCATCAGCTGCCATCCAGCTCCTGTGCCCCCTGCAGTGACAGGACAAAAGCCCCAAGACCTTTTCTTTGCCACTGCCCAGGATGCCGGATTTCAGCAGGGGCATTGTATTTTTGTTCCCGTGCTACGCTGCAGAGGAGCTGTAGGGACAAGTGATCTTGAGCACTTCTGGCGGTCTGCGTGAGCAGTTCCTTGTCTGTGGGGAGAGCCAAGTGCCTCTTAACCTTGGGAAATACACAGCGTTGCCAAAAGACCCAAGGCAGTCTTGTGAAATCAAACTGCTCTTCAATGCCTTAGGATCTTTGGGTCCTTCTCCTTTGCCTGTTAATTATTTCTTCTCCCTTTCACCTGATAAGCTGCAGAACAGTTTCTCACAGACACCCATGATATTTATTAGCATTTAAACTAATCAGTCACACCTTACTGGGGCCCATCTGTCCTGGCCAGTGCCACCCAGAAGCCGTACAGCTCAGCAGAGCAAGGTGACGTGTGATGGTGACACATCACCCCAGCACGGGCACCCAGCTGCCGTGCTCCGTGCAGGGCTATTGCCTGGTAATAGCTGGTGGCTGGTGGTGCAGCCCTGACTGTTACGAACGAGCCAGATGGAGCCTAATCTGTAATGGATTGTCCTGGAACTGTAGTGGATTTTTTCATTCAAACCATGGACAGTTTACAGAAGGGCAGGCAGATACTGGTGGGTGAGAAGGCTCCAAGGAGCTTTAATAAAACAAGTTTCCACATCTGTGTAACTAGTTTGAACTCAGACAAGTAGATAATGGCCAAGCTGGGCACTCCACTGGGCAGCCGTGGGGTAACAGGAGCTTGCAGTCTTTCTCCAGTGCCCTGGCATGGGTACAAGTGCCACAGCCAAGCTCCTCCTTCACTCTCCCCGCAGAAGGGCTAATGATTCAATTAGGGATGTTGGCACAGCACGGAACAAGAGAATTCTACTTCTTCACCCCATCATTTTTCTGTATTGTTGTGAGAATAATGGGAGGATTCAGCACTCCCCAGCTGGGCTATCAGGCCAGCATGCCTCGTGTGTTCACCAGGCAGTGCCCCAATCACCATTTCTCAGTCTTGAATCAGAACACTGGCACGGGATATTTGTCAAAACCAAGAGGAGGGTTCTGACTAGCGTTGGTTTGTTTCTGACAAAGTTCCTTCTGGTTACAGAGGCAAAGATAAGGAAAAGTCGGGATTTCTTTCTCAGCTGATACTATTGTCTTGGGAGAGAAATGAGGGGGGGTGGGTGGCCTCGGGGTGCTCTCACAAGGCATGTGCCTCCCCTTCCCCACACTCCACCGCCCTTGGGGATTCCCCCTCTGCCTGTGCCGAGGCTGGTCTCTCTTGGGAGGCTCTGGGAATCATGAAGCAGAAGTTAGAAAGCTTCAGCTGCTCCCTCTGGAAAACACCTCAGGGGTTACAAATGCTCATGGGGACTCGCGGCCTCCTTTCTAACCCTGGAAGATGCCCAAAAGAGGTGCCAGCAGGCGATGGGGCTCTGCAGTGCTCAGAGCAAGTGGGGTCATCCCCCCCTCTGCAAGTAGCTCATCATGCCTCCTGTTCTCATCAGCAGAACAAGTCCCGATGTTATTTGTCCTTTGCCTTCTATCTGACAGAATCCCCTTCCCTTCCTGTCTTCAAAAAAGCATTTTTAAAAGTCCTGAACAAAACCAGAAAGATCCAACTCTGCTTTACTCTTTGTAGCTGGAAAGGTGCACTGCAGGGAGCTGGGACTGCAACTGCAGCTGTGGCTGCAAGGACTAAGGTGGAAACTGGTGGATGTGCTGTTGCCATCCCTACACGTGTACAGGTGTTTGCTCCAAGAGCTGCTTTCTCCCTTTAGTCCCCAATGCAAGATGCAGATATTTGCATGCTATTCCTCTTGTCTAATTAGATGCCTTTGTTTAATACCCTCTAGGCTCCAAGTTGTGAGCGTTGTGCTCAAAGTGTAATCATTTATCAATGGTAAGGAGTCAGTGCAATGTGGTGAGATGGGTTTGGTGTGTCTGTGGTGAGTGCACGTGGAGCGCATGAGAGCCAAGTAGAAGAGAGAAGGAGCAGATTAAGAAACAGAGTTGTGGGGCTGGTTTTGTTTTGGCTTCTCACAGAGTTGTGGGGCTGGTTTTGCTTTGGCTTCTCAAGTGTATCAATGACATTGTCATTCTTAATTAAAGCTTAGCTTTAACCAGTGCCTGCCCACAGCAACTGTGCTACCTCAGAGGCTGGCCAGATGACACTGAGTGTGACTTAGACAGCGGTGTGGACATTACAGCAAAACTGGCCACAAGGGCCCTTGGTCGCTCCAGCCCTGGGTGCTCGTGGCAATGCAAGGTCCTCTTTTCCTGCGCAGAACTCCCCGCTAAAGTGAAAAAAAGAACAAGGAGTCTTTGCTCCTGACAAAAACCGAAGGCGGCAATGCAAACACACGCCTGGTCACTGCACCAGCCTGCTTGTTTGCCTGGCCTCTGCCAACAGACCTGCTCACGAACCATCAGAAGTAACTTGTCCTTCCTGGGCATGAGGATTTTTTTGCTTTGTTGCACAACAGGTACTTTGCACACAGCCAGGAATAATTCTGTCTCGTCCCTCAGTCCAAGCACTTGGGTATTCCAGGTGAAAGCAGCACGGACGACTGCACTCGGTGAGAGGTGCACAGCACAGCACAGCAGAACCATGCGTGGGTAAGCTGCTTCTGAATCAGTGAAGTGGTAAATGAGATGAGGTTCCCTACACAGCTCCTAATAAGCTGTAATGACAAAACACTGAAACTACATTTTAAAGCAAAAGTTTCTCTTTGTAGCTCTTTTTTTTTTTTTTTTTTAAACTAGTGTGTGAGTATGAGCTAAAAAAGTGACCCCAAGACTTGGGTAATTTACGTTTTAGGTTGATTTGCACAACTTGGAGAACAATTAATTGCTGACTGCATTTGAAAGCAAAAGAGTGAAAAGTTACAGACTTAACTTAAAGCTTCAAAAATCATCTTGCTGCCAACAGGTGAGCAGAGAACACCCAGAGTTAACACTCTTCTCATTTTCCTGTGGCTTTCAGAATATAACCCAGCTCCCCCTGAAAGCCACGGGGTATTTCCTTGCCTCTCGAGGAGGTTCCTGGTTTGTTTTTTAAAGTTATGAAGGCGGGTAACTGCGAAGGCTTCCTGAGGTGCTGCAACAGCAAGCTCACTCTTTGCGATGACATGAGCATTTCTGCCGAGTGTGGCAAATGTTCTTTAACAGGCACCTCAAGCGAGTGAAGGTCCAGCAGCATTCCAGTTCCAGGTGCTCGGGGGCTGGGCACACATCCTCTCCCGGTGCAGCTGGGTGGCTGCTGCCCAGACTGCCACCTTTAACTGCTCTCACCACCCTCCTGCCAGAGGCTGCTCCTCTGATCTCGCTGCTCATGGGCCATGCCTTATCTCGCTTCAGTCCAAATGAGGAGCGTTAGCTCCAAGCAGCCTGAACTGCAGCTCATCACCAGGACAGGCTGTTTTGGCTGAAATGCTTGAGGGAGCGACCAAGCAGGTTCTGCTGGTCTCTAGTGGGCCATTAACCTTGGGTAGGGCAGGGCTGAGGAGAACTGGGAGGTGTAAAGCCACTGGCCACCTCAGATACATTAGGACACCTAAGACCAGATCAAACGGGCTGGCATGACAAGATGCAACGTGATGACAGACTCTGCTGATGTGAGCTCTGAAGCTTATTGAGGTAATTTTGTCCCAGCAGAACTTCTCTGGATCAAGTGTCATCTGCTGTCCAGCTGCCAGCAAAAGCCAACAGGCAGTGTGAGCAGAGCCTGGGGTGCGCTGCCTGATCAGTGGGGTCTGAACCAGAGCAAGTACATGATAATATTTAATAGATGGTTGGACGTGATGATCTTGAAGGTCATTTCCAACCTTAATGATTCTATGATGTGTATGACATGGGGTGATCCACAGCACACACACCTGGTACTTACCTGGAAGTTGGTTTAAATGTGGTCACCTGGGTATGCTGATGTTCTCCAGTTCCTGAAAACTAAACCAAAGACAACCTGCTCAAATGGAGATAAATTGTTTTATGCAGATGTTGTGTAGTTCAAAGAACCCACACTCCTGCAGTCCCCTTATTCATGCAGATCCTTTTCCCATGGAGTGGGTGAAATCCCCAGATGATTGCTCTAGGGCTCGGAGATCACAAATCTGCTAGACCAAATTTTTAGATGAGAAGTGTTTTGGGTTTGTTTTGGTTTGTTTTTTTCCAAGCCTTCACTATTTATACTTTAAAAACGTATTTCTCTAATTTGTTTGAGGTAGTGCTGTACCAGCTGATGCTCAGAAGGTTTTCCCTGTAAAGACTTGGGGCTGGAACATTAGAAAAGAAATATTTTTTTAAGTGTAAGATTGCACTTCATCAGCTTATTGCACGTCCAACCTGCTTATTCAAGCAGCTATCGTGAAGCAGCTGGGGTTTTCATCATGGTGTTAATAAAAATATGAAGTCCACAAGAAGGTGACTTACACAGTTTGTTAGAATTTAACTTTCTGCAGTATATTAGTGGGGAAGTAACTGGTAAAGGGAACAATGAGGATTAAAACAAATGTGCACAGCATATGTTACTTGTTCTTGTAAAAAGCTTAGATGCCTGGGAAGAAAGCGTTTACCATAGATTTGTGGAAACCACAAATAACTCCTTTACTAAAAAGCAATAATCTGCATAATAAAGCATGAATAGATAGGCTAAGCTGCAGTCATTGCCTGCATAATGAAAACAATAAGATGATCATGATTTTTCTGTCCTCGTGTGGTTTATTTTTGCTGGTTACACAGCAGTTTGTTTCCTTGGCTCTTGCTCCTCGAGTTTTGCTCCCTGCTCTGATGAATTCCTTTCTCATTTCCAACCTGGCCTGACCGACCTTCCCTTGGAAAGAGAGGGCATCTCTAGTCCGCTGGAGACCTGCTCTTGTGCCCGTCACCCTGCCGCAGCATCTGTGGCCCTGAGGTGACGCTTGGCCGCGTGGCAGCGGCCTAACTGCTTGGCAAGTTCAGCCACTTCTGCTTTCATGGGACATCCTGAGACGCGGAGATATAACGGTGTCACGTCCTTCGAACGTGGGAAATAAGGGACGTGCTGGTTGTGGTTCCCCAGGGGCGAGGCGGGAGCTCGAAGCCCCCCAAAAGTGTGTGCAATGCCAGGAGGGATGTCCCCTCTCCTCACTGGCCATGGCTGCCTTTCTCTGACTGGCTGCTGACAGGAGGGGACACCAGGCAATAAATGTGGGGGGTGGCAGGAGGGGACACCAGGCAATGAATGTGGGGGTGGCACGAGGGGACACCAGGCAGTGGCAGCCTGGGGGGTGACAGGAGGGGACGCCACAAGGCCAGGGGAAGCTGGGGTGTGAGGGGACACGGCGCTGATAGGCTGTGGGGTCAGCAGGGACACGCAGACCCCTGGGGGGGGGGGTGTGACCGGACACCGCGCGGTGTCACCGACCGCTAACGGCTCCTGGAGGCCGTTGGGCCGGAGAGGGCGGAACCGCCGCGCGCACGTGACACGAGCCTTTTGTCATAATGCGCTGGGTCACGTGAAGCGCGCGCGGGGGGCGGGTGGGCGCGGCGCGCGCTCGCGCCTGCGCAGTGGGGCGTTGGCGGCGGCCCGTGCGGCTGGCGGCCGGGAAACCCCTCGGCGGAACGCGGAGGCAGGGGCGCCGGAGCCGCCATAGCGAGCGCCGGGCCTGGAGCGCAGCCTGCGAGCGAGAGGGGCCGCGGGCCGAGCCGTGGGGGACCCTTCTCGTCTTCCGCCCGCCCGGGCTGCGAGGAGGAGCCGGGCGGGCGCCGTCGCCGGGACCGCCGCGGCCCAGCTCGATCGCTGAGGGCCGCGGGCCCGAGTCGTTGCGGGGGCGGGGGCCGGGGCCTCGCGGCAGCGCCGCCGCGATGGAGCCTTAAGGCCTCCGCCAGCCGAGTCTGCCTGAGGCCGCGGGGCCTGGCCATGGCGGAGCGCTGCGGCCTCTGAGCGCCGCTGGCCCGCCCGAGCTCAGCCCGTGCTGCTCGCCCCGGCCGCCTCGGCGGGCCCTGACCGGCGCAGAGGCCGCGACGCCGTTTGCCGCGGAGCAGGCACCGCCTGGCCCCGACCATGTCGTGCGTGCACTATAAGTTCTCCTCTAAGCTGAACTATGACACGGTCACCTTCGACGGCCTCCACATCTCCCTGTGCGACCTCAAGCGCCAGATCATGGGCCGCGAGAAGCTGAAGGCGGCGGACTGCGACCTGCAGATCACCAACGCCCAGACCAAAGAAGGTGCGTGGAGGCGGCGGGCGCGGGGTCCGCCGGGCTTGCGGCGGCACAGGCCGCCCCGCCGCGGCCTGCTCTTTGTGGCTCATCCCCGCGTAGCGTGAGTCAGCCCGGGGCCCGTCCCGCCGGCGTGCGGGGGTCCGGGAGAGCAAGTGGCGCCGGGGATTAGGTGGGGTGGGAAGCGATAATGCGATTCGGCCGCGATCGGTTGCCGTGAATGGTGCTGGGGGCCTCGCAGCGCTGTTCTTTTGTAGTTGCTGCTCTGACAACTGCCGTCAGGTCTGGGCTGTAGACGCGGAGCTGGCCGGAGAGGAGTACGTGCTTGATGTGCGACGTGGAGCGCTTAGAAAAGTTCTGGGTTCCTGGAATTCTTCTACGTAAAATGATAAGGAAATGGGGGGAGGATATCTTACTGTAACAAACTTGCCGGATTTTCGTGAAATCTGGCGGAGGAAGCTGAACGTGGTAGAACAGATGGCTAATTTGAAGAAAGTGGTTTTGGTGACTTAATTTTATCTTCAACTTCTTTTACCCCACTTCACTGGAAAACTTGTCTTGTGCCCATTGCAGAAACTGCTCAGTAGCAACGTTCTGCATCTGTTTGAGAGCTATAATCTGTGCAGACCCTCAAAAGCCATCTTGCACGCGAGTGTTCTCTCGTGTATCTGAATTACACTTTGGAATCTCTTGTTAACGCGACTTCTCTATAGCACAGACATTGTCATTCAGATGCTGTTGAGCGTCATTTCATCATTTCTAGCCTGTTTGTGGTTTTTTCCCCTTGTGCTGCGTGTTGACCATATCGGGGCAATACTGAAGTTTTTATGGCAGAATATTTATGGTGAACATACTTTAGAAAAGTCACGAATTCTTTTAAATCTGTTAAATAGTGCTTGATTCCCAAACATGATAATGGGTTTGTGTTACTTGGTGTGTGATCTTTCGGTTCAGTAGTCTGTCATTTTGACAAGTTTGAGGGTGATTAAAGACTTTGGGATGTGACTTTTCAGAAATAAAAATACTTGTAAAATGTTTAAATTATTCCTTGAGCTTTGGTTGTTGGTTTTTTGGTTTTGGTTTGGTTTTTTTGTTGTTGTTTGGGGTTTGGTTGGGGTTTTTTCTTTTTAATTGTTGTTTATTTTATTTTGGGTTTTGTTTGTTCGGTTTTCTATGTCACCCTTAAAACAGTTTTTTCTAAAAATCTGCACTAGTGTTTTTGTCTTGTTTTGTTTTGTTTTTCTTCCTGTTTCATGTATTAAAACTTAAGCAGAATGTTATATGTGGTGCGGTAGCTGTAACTTTAACCTGAGCTTTTAGGTCCGAGCACTTTAAAGTTGGCTGTTTCTCTACAGATATTTAAATTATTCTCAGGAGAATGACTGTGAAGAGACTTAACAGCAGTGCTCAAGGGTGATAGGGGTGCCATTGGGCTGCGTGAGAAACGCAGGTAGAGATACATCTCAGAAGTCTTGAATTTTTTGAATGATATTGAATAAAATTGTCAAAAGCTTTTGAAAAATTGTTTAATTGGCTTTAAGGGCTCCGAGTTTTGTCTTCAGTTGCTAAGGTACTTTCAGCTTCCCAAACACAAGCAGGCTGACTGGCCAGCTGGCTGACGTCACTCCAGGAACAGTTGGGACTGTGTAAAACAGCCTTGAAAGCAGAATGTTGGGTGTTAATAAACTGTGATGGAGCCTGGTTACTATCACCAGAACAGAAAGTGTTTTGAAATAGGGCAAACACGTGGATTCTGTTGTAGCAGGTGAGGAAGAGGAAGCAAAGCTTTAGAAAAAAAAAATTATGCATAAAGTGTTCCTCTAATATACGGAATATCAGTTTTACCAAGAGTGTTGCTTTGTTTTCATACATAATCAGAAACCAGTGAAGGAAAAGCTTCACTGGGTTCTGTTAAATGTGGTGTTCCTGAAGGTGGAGATAAAGGAGGAATATCTTTCCTGCTTTAAAGAGCATCACTCTTGTTTAACCAGGGACGGGATCCTTTTCTAGGTAGGTTGTGTTACACTTGGACATCTGTGAACTGAGTAAAAAATTTTAAATTGCATGTTAGTGACACAGATACTTACTGAAGTTTTCAAAAGGGTGTTATCCATGTGAAAACACAAAAATCCCCCAGCGGTTTTCAGAGCAAAGCCAGAGAGCACATTTCAGTGCAGTTTATATGTATGCCAATGTTTTGGTTTAGATACGTAACCGTGAGTTTCAGTTTTTAGTAATCAGATGCAGATTCTCAAACTCCCCTTCAGAAGATAATGGGGAAAAAAGATAGAGCAGGATATTCTGCCTGAGTGAGGTGTTTGGAATTCCTACACGTGGACATAACTCTTGAGGTTTTATAACTTCATCTGTGCAGGAGTCCTGACTAAATGTTAAAATTATCTTGGAAAGAACAAAGTGAAGCTGGAGTGAAGGTGAGCTGCTTGTGCAGGTTTTTCTGAGTGCTCTACACTTTTTACAGTTTGGGAACTGCTTTTTTTCATAATTGAATTCTAGGAATAGAAGCAAGGCTAATACAAGTCAAAAGTAAACAGGTTTTTAAATATCAGTAGGGAAAAAATTATAGGGTGGACTCTGCTGAAGATGCTGGGATGGCAGAATGGATGGCTGGGACCTGTTTGAAGGAGGGTGTGTATGTGTGTCCTCTTCCAGGCTTACTAGAGAGGCCTTGTTCTATAAAGGCAGAATTCCCTTCAAAAAGCCTGCAGTCAAGAATGATGCATTTAAATTTGCCTCCTTTTAATTTGATCTGAATTGCTTGACCTTTTATAGTAGTTGTTCTCACAATGTTGTGGAAGAACTGCAAACTCCAGAGCTGGGGTTTCTCAAGTGCTCTCTACTGCCCTGAAACACCTGGCAAATGTGGTCATCTGCTTATCAGGCAAAAGACCCAGAAAATTAGAAACCGGAAATGTGACTCTGAACTGGTCTTAGATGAACAGTCTCAAAAAAGAATATTGCTCTTAAGACTTGATCTCAGATGTTGCTTGAGCTCAGGGTAACAGCACACGCTTGACAGTTGCGGTAATGTCGCCGTGCGATGCCTTCAGAACAAACTCATGCAAACTCTGAATGAAATCATTTGGCCTCGCAGCTGATGTCTGTCTGTCTGCTGGAATGGCTTCAACACTGCACAAACATTGCCATTGAGAGGAGACATTTAAGCTGCTTTTAAACCTTGTCCTTCACTATGCCATTTTGTGTTGCAGTGTTAGTATGGGGGTTACTGTGGTTACACCTCAGTGCAATTCATTCTTGGGCTGCTGTGCAGCATTCTTGTATAGAGCTTTCATCCTGGGTTGAGCTGAGAGTAAGTCATGTACCCACTGAAAGCCCAGGACCAGCTCCAGTGGAGCTCATGCACCGCCTGCCTGGGAGTCACCTGCTCTGACTCAAGTCACCAGCAGGTTTGGGATCTCTCAGGGATGTGCTGTTGGCTTGCTTAATGTCCCTTGGCCAGGTGCTTAGGGCAGGCTCTGTTTGGTTCATGACCACCCTTGTTTCCAGCGTTCCTTGCTCCCCCGACACATGCTGAAACAGCAGTGCCAACAGGACATTCAAGCACTGGGTGATCAGTATAATCAGATTAATGATGAAAGTCTGTTAGATTTTAGGGACTGCTCCTTGCAAAGCAATATAGGGGCTCTTCTGGAGCACGTGCATGGTGATAATGCAGATGAAAGTTCCATGGGCAGTTTGAGCTACTGACCTAGCTCATAGAGGCAGTGATGGTGATAGACCTGTTGTACAGGTCACTGATCCCTGCTTGGGTAGAAGCTGGAAATCCAGAAGCAGTGGTCTAGTCTGTCCATCAAGATGTTTTGAGGCAGTGCTTCCAGTGCCAGCTGCAGAGGTGGTTTGTCACTTAAGTGTGGAAGTGGTGTTGATTAGAACAGAGCTAAAAAAATTACATTGTGGGAAAGTGTATTGTTTTAAGCCCAGGGAGAAAATGTGTTCTTGGGAGTTACCCTGTTTTCTGGTAGAGACAGTCTGGCACGGTAGTACTCATTCTCACCTCTTACTCTGCATATCCTTTTCCCATTAGCATAATAGCCTAATACAGGCACTTTTTTTCTTGTTTCCATCGGAGCTGCCTTCTGATGACTGTTCTGATGAGCTTCTGTACTTCTGTCTGGGCTCTATCTTCTAGATAGAGCTCAGAGAGCTGCTTTTGCAGTGCTGTCAGACTCAAAATGGTGGATTAAAGCAGGTCATAATGTAAAGTAGGAACCTTTTTTTTTTAGTAACTTGTTTATTGCATACATATGCTACAAATTATCAAACCAAGCAGATTTTCAGAATTATAGATGAATTTAAAAGTGGTGTTTTTAAATTGTGTGTTAAAGGTGAAACAGTATAAACTTAGAGCGTAACCTGAGTTGTTTGTAGTTCCTTGCAGGAAGAAGGTTGTGGACACTAATGCAATAATTGGTTTAAGATTTCCAAGTCCACCTGTGGCAGCAAAGTAGCTGTTGTTTTAACTTGTCTGCCTCCTTTTGTTCCTTGAAATAATTCTTTCCCTTGACCCTTTCACATGTACTCTTCAATAGATAGCGAGTTGTGGACGGTTACGTCTCTTCTGCTCTTCACTTCAATGTAACATCCAAATCTTCCTTGGCTCTTGCAAGCTTTCTGAGTTAATTGAATCCTCATTTTTTGATCATGGATCAGATTGACAAAAGCCCGGCAGCCATTTACTGGCTGTCGCTGGCAGTAAAACAAGTTTTGTGTTATAAGAGAGTAGGAATCAAAAATGTTGTTACTCCAGCTTTGTTAGATGTTGCTGTTGGAGCTCTGCTTGGACAAGTGTGACAAGTAGCCTTGTTGAGCATGATGTCAGTGCTCGCTTTGCAGATGTGGAGTCACGTGGTGTGGCAGAGTGACACTGCTCTGCAGGTCTTGGCCAGTGCCAAGCCTCTGCTGGGGGATGTTGCTGCCTGCAGGGAGCAGGTTCCTGCTGGGAGATGCCAGTTTAGTCTGAAGGCTGTTAGACTAAGCTGGCATCTGTTAAAGTCAAATCCAGGAAGCGGAAATTTCCAGGGACTTCAGGAATAGTGCTCCAGTTTTAGTCCATTCTATTTAAAAGAAAGAAAGAAAAATGTTGGGGTTTTTTTTTTTGGTTTGGTTTGGTTTTTTTCTGCATTGTTTGACTTCACCTTTAATAAAATTTCATCACCAAAATTCAGTTGAGGCAAAGGAAAATAAATGTATTAAAACCATCTGATGTCAGGTCCCTTCACAGAACTAACTCTGTAGTGTATTCTGCTATATGGAAACTCTCTTTCACAAATTCTCTGACATGGTGATCAAGCAAGTGGAGTACTTCAAGTATCAAATACAGATATGTGTTGTGACAAGTGTCCCCTACAAAAAAAGGCTGCGGAAGAAGCTTTCTTTCATTTGGAAAGAGAAGAAAAATATCCATGCCATTGTTTAAATGTTTTCTGTGTTTTGGTCTAAGGGGGTTTCCTGCCAGTAGGAAGAATTTACTGAAAAATGGAGCATAAATTGTGAAATAGTTGTACTTTCTATGATCACTGGGCAAAACTACCCTGACAGAGCTTGACTGGACACACAGCATCTTTGATTTTCATTCTGTCTTCAGAATTTAGGGCTTTTAATATTTAAAACTGTAGGCAGATTGCAGGGAACGGCTACTGGTTCTATGCAGCTTGTGTAAGTAAAACCCATTCTCATGGAGACATCTTTGCATTTTAAGCTTAATCAATCCAGGTGTCTTGGGCAGTTTTCTGTTTGGGCTTTATGTAAAAGGTCAGAAGGCTTTCCTCCTTAGACTAAGGCACTATAAGCCGAGGCAGAGCATGGATAGCTTCAGGCACACATTCTTTTCAAAAGGGTTTCCAGACTCTTCATAAGTAACTTTGAGTCTCTGCTTTGCAGAAGGCGCATCGGAAGAATTCACATCTCTTAAGTTAACTCAAACTGGATGACTAGCTTACAGAGGGAGATTCCACTTCAGTTTGAGCCAGTTCTGCCCTGCTTGTGAAAGCAAGCTCAGAAAAAAGCCCATATTTCTGTGATCTGAATTCTGGCAGCACCAATTTCGCTTCCTTTTCGGTGTAAAGCACTGAGCAGTGTGGGTGCTGAGGGATGATGCTCCTAGAGATGGAGAGGGATGGCAAGCTCTCTTCTGTGTCCCACCAGCCTTGAGCACTGGCAGCAGAGGGGAAGAGGTTTTAGGTGACAGCCATGGAAACAATGGCACAGTTTTCAGCCTTGCATTCGGTGTCTGTTCTATCACAGGGCAAGCTGGTCTGACTTCAGAATCTGTTTCCTGCAGGTGAGGCTTTGCTGTGGCGTGGTTTTTCTCCAAAGATCTATTGGGTTTGTAGCTTAACAGAAGCAAAAGCAACTTAAGCTAGATCAGGAACCTCCTATTTTATCAAACTTTCCTTTAGCGACCCGTGAGACCATTTTACTGTTGACATTCAAACTACTAAAAAATAAAAAATTGCTGCTTGTGTTTGATTATCAGACCTGGATATTTCTTGAAATGCAGTGTTGTGTGTTGCGACAGTAAGAGTGCAATGTGCCATAGAAAAATCTGCTGTTACATCTGTAAAGGGGTTCTCTGAAATGCTATGTAATTATATATTAATATACATTTCCATGAACTGACTAATGTGGTTTTTTTCCTGTGTTTGTTGTTTCCAGAGTACACGGATGACAATGCCCTGATTCCTAAGAACTCATCAGTAATTGTGAGAAGAATCCCTATTGGAGGAGTTAAAGCTACCAGCAAAACATACGTTATGTAAGTACCCACAAAGCATTGCATTCTTTGTCAGGGCTTTCAGTGTGTTCACTTGTTTTATTGAGAACAGTTTCCAGGGGCATTCAGATTGTATCTTTCTTGTTAAAGCTGCTGTTAGGTTTTGCTGTAATGGGACAGATTCTAATGTGTCTGTCCCAAAGTAGACCTAGTTTATTAGGATTGCTGGCACATGGGGTTCCAACTCCAGCAATGGTCACTTTTAAGGTGACTCTTTTGGGTTTATTCCTGGGCTTGTTTTTTCCAAGACCCAAGTTGTAGATCTTGTTTCCTCTCTGAGGGCAGATTCCTTATTATACGTGTTCATGTTTGTAGTAAAGACACTACAATGTGTATATGTAAATTTATAACTTGTTCCCATCTCAGAAGAGTCCACTTCTCAGTGTTTGACTACTTCTTGCGTTTGGGTGGGATATGGCTGGTACTTGCACCCCAGACTTGGGGAGTTTGCATACTAGCTGTAGGGGAAAGATCAAGGGTTGCCAGAACAAGAAGTTCCATTTGTGATTCCTGTTAGTTTCCTAAAGACAAGGTCTGCTTTAGGCAAGAGAAAAAGAACCATATCCTTAAGTGTATTGCCTCTCGTGGGAGCGTGGTGAAGGAATAGTTAATCTTTTCCAAACCTGAAACTCAGGAAGCAATTTAGCCTGTTACTAAATGTTACTAGTTACCTTTCAAAGACTGGTTTAACTCTAAACTGTGCTCTGGGTTTTAATTCTGTATTCCTAAGATGTACAGAGGACAGAGCATTGAGTGTATTGATTAAAATTACCAATAACTCAGAGGCATTCCCAACTCTGGGATCGCTGCTGGCATTTGTGTACTCGTACAGACCAGTTCTGTATCAGCTACATTAGCACTGTTTGGATGGTCGCGTTTTCCAGCCCTCTTAAAGAGATGCCTCTCCACCATAATTGGTAGATACCGTTAGCTTGTGGTTTAGCCATGTCTTTCTCCTGTTGGCTCTCAGTAGAGTGATGATACACTGTGTCTTGAACAAACAGTCCAGCAGCATCCTGGTACCCATGAAGCATTTGCAAGCAAAACCCCCTGAATTTATGTGGCTCTGCATGTAAACTTGGGGTATATTCCTGCAATAGTTACTGCAGTGCTTTTGGGCACTACCTACTGATTTTGGATGCCACCGCATTGCGCTTCTAAACATGGCCTTGTTAGGAGGTTAATTTAACTATGCCTAGGTAGTGCTGTCTTCTGCATCCTCCGCTTCTGGCTGGATGGCCCCCTCTCCTGGTGTTGTAATGCTGCCTGAAATGAGAGGGTAGATGCTGCTGGCATCGAGGGTCAAATCAATACCTGCATGGGGGGACAAGGAACAAACGGCACTGCTGTTCTAGCCTTGAACGTCAACCAGGCTGATTCACTTTCCATTCCTTCAGCTGGAAACGCTGCGGGAACAACTGGGAGAGTGGTTAGTGTTTGGGAATGTCAAATGTGTGCTGTAACGGTGGAGGTGCCGTCACAATCACGGTGCTCTCCTTGTAGTGTGTTCTTCCATGGTAAATAGATGAAGAAACCATTGTGTGGTAATCTAAAGTATTTCCTTGTACTTCCTCACCCTCGGGAGGTATGTGGCTGTAATTGTGAGCCTGGTGGTGTTCGAGCAGTGGCAGGAAGCATGAGCCTTTCTGTTTGCACAGTAATTCCACAGCAGCCATTGGCTGGCCTCTGCTCATGGGACACTTGGGATGGTGTATGTACTGTTTGTTAATGACATCAGCGTTTGCATGTCTGGTTCACGATGAGTAGCATGGAGATACAGATCAATGAGTATGTGGAATCTCAGCAAGTTTTCAAATGTAATAAATACTTTCTAAAATACTGTAGCATTTTCGAGATTATCTTAAAGCAAATTCTGGCAATTAAGACCTTTTTTTTTGTCACAGGACTCCTAAATCGCACAAAATCCTAGAAACTTCTTTCAGGTGACATTTCTACTACTATTTTTAGTCAATATAGCATTTGTAACACATTTAATATTTTGGCACCTCCATGGCTAAATACAGTAGATATCTGAACGCAGTGCTTGGGCTTCCACAAAGAAACACTGTTGGAAAGACTATGCTCTGACATTTTTATGTTACTCTTTTGTCAGGTGACTGATTTTTTTCTTTATTATTATTATTATTATTACTATTTTATTTTTTTATTTTTAATTTTTTTTTTACTCAAGTAAATTGCACTGCAAAGTTTC
>JANHGN010017801.1:0-10982 GCA_024605025.1 Megaceryle maxima
GCTCCCAAGGGACAAGGGACAGCACAAGAGGAACCGGCCTCAAGCTGCCCCAGGGCAGGTTGAGGTTGGAGCTGAGGGACAACATAAGGTCATGGCCATGGCCCAGTGTTGTCGGCTGCGGCGTGAGGAGCTGTGCTGGGATCTGCAGGGCTGAGAGTGCAGTCC
The DNA here is from genome assembly GCA_024605025.1 of Megaceryle maxima. Taxonomy (NCBI): domain Eukaryota; kingdom Metazoa; phylum Chordata; class Aves; order Coraciiformes; family Cerylidae; genus Megaceryle; species Megaceryle maxima. The sequence continues at coordinate 166 of JANHGN010017801.1, forward strand.
CAGGGTGGGCACGGTCAGGGCAAGGCATGTCCCTGCCCACTGGTGAGCTGGTGCTGCTCTCTCCCAGGTTTCTGCAGACAAGCTGGTGGGACTGATGGCCTTTAGGCAGCATTTCAATTCTTCCACGTTTAACAAGCTGGTCTCCTACCGACGAGCCATATACCATGCCCTGGAGGTAACGGTGGGGCAGAGCTGGGGGGTGGATGAGGTGCCAGATGAAGTGGTGGGCTCTGTGGGTGGCAGTGGGGTGCAGGGAGAGGGGCTGTGCTTGGGGTGGCTGACGCAGCTGGAACAGGGAAGGAAGTGCTTCGCTGGGGCAGGAAGAGTTGCCCCAGCTGGGTGGTGTGTGGGGAGGTGGTTAGGGCCGGGGCTTCCCAGCTCTGCCCCTGCACATTGCTCTGCTCAGCATCTGGGAGAGGGTCTGGGTGATGCCAGTGAATCGCCTTGAGAGCGATCAGTGAGGGAGCTGCTGCCACAGCCCAGAATTAATCAGTCCCCATCTGCTGGGGCAATGTGGGCAGATGTCTGTAGGAAAACCCTCTTTTCTCTGCGGGGACTGTTTCCAAGAGCAGCCATGGGGCCAAACTCTGCTTATCCCAGGGGATTTGGGAGGAACATTCATGTGCTGCTGCTCCAGAAGTCCCTGGGGCCAGGCTCCTGCCCAGGACATGCAGCAGCTTCACAATTGCACATCAGTGTCACACTGGCAGGAGGTGTCCCGGGCTGGTTCTGGCTGCACTTTGCTTTCACTGAGCACCTCATGGACACCTCGTGGGCCCGATCCCCATGCAAAGGATGCATCACGCTCTGGGTTACAGTGCTGCAAACCCACGGACACCTCTTGCACTCTTGCTGTTGCTTGCTGGGGAGAAGAGTCTGTGTGGGAGCTGGAGCTGGGCTGTCCCTACTCCCGGCTAGACTGGGGCTGGTGGAGGACAGGGTCTCATTGCAGGGAGGGGAGGCACGGGAGCGTGGCCAAGGGCACACCCAGTGCTGGAATCCAGCAGCTGCTGCTGTGCTGGGGATGCCTGGTGGGTGGGGGGCCTGGGATGGTGGCCCTGGCAGGTGCGTGTGGGCCACACACTCTGCAGATGGGCAGCTCCCTGGCTGGGGACCAGCCCCGGTCACCCTGGCCCACGCCGTCCCTCCTCTCTTGGCAGGTTGCCCGGAGCCGGTCCGGGAAGACGTTTTCTGCAGCCCCCGGGGAGTCCCTGGAGGAGCAGCTCAAGCCCATGGTCGACTGGGCGCTCACCGGCTTCAAACCCTTGGGCCTCAAGGGACTGCGGCCACCCAAAGCCTCGGGTGAGCTGGTGGCACGAGGTGGGCACGGGGCTGCTGGGGGTGTCTGCCTGGCCACTGTGGTTGGTCCCCGCTGAGCCTGCTCACCCTCTGCCACGGCCCTGCTGGCCTGGTCCTGAGGTGGCCCTGGGGCTCCTCGCTCCTCACTGGGGTCCCCCGCAGCAGCGTGGCAAAAGGTGGAGCGAAGCCCCCTCAGAGCCATTGCTCCGGGGCACCAGTGACCTGCCTGAGCCCTGTACAAGGAGCCTGGGTGGTCAGGAAGGGCTCTGCTTTTGGCTGGGGTGGGACCTGGCAGGGCTCGGCTGGAGGTGTCCCCGAGTGCCCTGGGGAGCTGCTGGGGCTGGAGCCTTGTCCCCAGGGAGCCGCTTTTCCCTTGCAGAGAACGGGGCCCTGAGGAACGGGACAGAGGAGGTGCTGCCCCTTGAGCAGTGCCCTCCCACCAAGAGGCTGAAGACCAACCTCTGCAACAACAGCAAGGAGCAGCGGGTGGAGGAGGACCAGACCCGAGGTGAGCAGCATGTCCTGGGCTGTCTGTCCTGAAAAGCACCGGGAAACCTCTGGGAAAGTGCTCGGTTCTTCCCAGGCACCATCAGCTTGGCTTCTGAAGGCAAAGGCTTTTGTGGACTTGTGCTGCTCTTTTGTGCACTTACAAGATACTCACTTGTGCCTTACAAGATACCATCAAACCCAACCGCAAGCTGGGTTATGTTAAATGCTGAGCTTGGAAATGATCTGTCTGGTGGTACTTTGAGCTCTAGCTCCAGTATCTCCAGTGGTGAAGGGACGTGGGGGTTTGCACCAAAACTACTAATGCACCCACGGCTGCCTTCTCTGTGCCATGCTCAACAAAGGTGGAGCAGCTTTAATGCAAGAGACAGTGTCCATAAGTAGTTTGTTACGTAAATAATGATAAATCTCTTTTATTTTTAAAGAGCAAATGGTTTCCGAAGTTACAAACAACGGTGGGAGTCTCGCAGGTAATCGATCGCTCTGTCTCCTGGGCAAAGGTGTGGGGCTGCTACAGGTGCTTGGGGCAGCATTAGACAAAGATCCTGAGTCTCTTTTTAACCGCTCTGTGTAGAAAGGGGGAGAGCAGAGAGTGCCAGAGGCTGTCCCAGGCTGCCCAGAGAGGCTGTGGAGTCTCCTTCTCTGGAGAGATTCCCACCCTGCCTGGACCCTGCGCTGCTGGGCCCCCTGCTCTGGGTGACCCTGCTGGGTGGAGCAGGGGGGTGGCACCAGAGCATCTCCAGAGGGCCCTCCCAACCCCACCACGCTGGGGTTCTGGGGTGCTGTGGAAGTGCTGTGATTGCAGATTGCTGGGCCCCCCTCTGTGTTGTGGAGCTGAGGATCTCCACAGATCCTCCCCACGGGACCTGTTCCCAGAGGGGCCACAGCTGCCCGTGGTTCACACAAGGGGCTCCAGCCTCTGAGGTGGGGTGGAGGGGAGGTCTGCACCCCTGCACTGGGGTGAGTGGAGCTCTCTCTGTCACACAGACAGCTGCTTGTCCTGTGGGAGGAGGAACCCGGCCACCTTCCACCCCCTGTTTGAAGGGGGCCTCTGCCAGACGTGCAGGGTAAGTGTTGCTGTGCCGGGGCCGGAGCGGGGGGTGCAGAGTCCAGCCCCACTGGGACAGGAGGGGTGACTGTCAGATCCCGGCCACCATGGGCTGTCCTCAACGTGTTCTCTCCACTTGAAGCCCTGAGGATGTGCAGCTCGGCTCTTGGTGTGTGCCAGGGATGGAGCAAAGCTGCCTTCTCTCTTCACCCCTGAGCAGGGATCCTGATGCTTTGTCCCTCTCTCCTCCTGGCTCTCCTTTCGCTAGGATAGATTCCTGGAGCTCTTCTACATGTATGACGAGGACGGTTACCAGTCCTACTGCACCGTCTGCTGCGAGGGCAAGGAGCTGCTGCTCTGCAGCAACACCAGCTGCTGCAGGTGGGTCCCGTCTCTGCTCCTCGGGCTGAGCTGCCAGCACTGCTCCTGGGGAGTCACAGGGACACCGCGTCGTGCGTGAGCCTGGGCAGGGTTCTGTGCTGGTCCCCAGCTGTCTGCCCTGTGGCACATCCCAGCACAGCCTCCCCATCCGTGCTGAAATACCCTGCACCTCAGTAAGCCCCAGGGAGGTTGGCAGGAGCTTTACCCATGGCTGGGTCATGAGCTTGTGTCAGCAGTCTCCAAAAGCAGGATACTGCCCAGAAAAATGTCCTACAAATCGGGGTGGGGGCTCCAGTGCACGGCAGGGGAGACTCCAGGGGAGGCTGGGGTAACCCAGAGGAGTTTCTGGAGGTGATGGGCACGAGGTGGTGTGGTTTGGGCAGGTGCTTCTGCGTGGAGTGCCTGGAGGTGCTGGTGGGGCGAGGGACGTCGGCCAAGGCAAAGGAGCAGGAGCCCTGGAACTGCTACATGTGCCAGCCCCAGGGGAGCTACGGGGTCCTGCAGCGTCGGCAGGACTGGAACACCCGCCTGCAGGACTTCTTCACCAGTGACAAGGGACAGGAATACGTAAGGGCTGCGGGCGGGCGAGCCCAGCGCACTGGGCTTTGGGGGAGAGGGCTGCAGAGGGCAGGGGGAGCGGTTCATTCCTTGGTCCTCTGCCTTGGTCTCGCTCATCCAGTCTCCCCAGGGGTGCTGGGCTCTTGGCCCCACAGACGCTCCCCTGAAAGTGAAGGCGATGCCTGTAGAGCCAAGGTTTGGCCTCAGAAAGCTTTGCCCAGAGCACTGCCCACAGCTGGGGCTTCACTGCTGTCCTTCCATTGCAGGCTGCTCCCAAAATCTACCCAACGGTCCCACCAGCGAAGAGGAGACCTATTCGAGTGCTGTCTCTGTTTGATGGCATAGCCACAGGTGAGGCACGGGAAGGGCACCGGCCTGGCAACTGGCAGCACTGGGCATGGGGGGGGGATGAAGTTTCATGGCCTCAAACCTGTGTCTGAAAGCTTGGTGGGGAGAATGGGATGAGGGGCAGGGGGATCCCCATCAGAAGGGGATGAGGACAGGAGCTCCCCTTCCTGCTGGAGGGCGGTGGAGATGGGAGGGATGGAGGAATGGGAATTTTGCTCCCAGAGGTTCCTGCTGCGCCGAGTGTTGTCTCGGGTGGCTGGTTTCACTGAGAAGCAAGAGCTGTGGGAGCGCTGGTAACGTGGCCTCCGGTGGAGGAATGCCCGAGGGCAGCTGGCATGACTCGGTTCACTTAGCTCTGGAGTTCTGCTTTCTGGGAGCAAACCTGCCTGGAGAAACAGGTCAAAAAGTAGTTTGCTCATCCAGAAGTGCTGTGTGACTTGACCCACCTAGAACACGCAAGAGTGGCCACATCGAGCTGTGCTGACGAAGGAGACCGGGAGACTAAAGAGAGCGGTGCAACCTCAGACCTCTGTCCCTCGGCAGGGTACCTGGTGCTGAAGGACTTGGGCATCCAAGTGGAGAAGTACATCGCCTCAGAGATCTGTGAAGACCCCATTGCTGTGGGCACCATGCGGCACGAGGGCAACATCACCTACGTGCACGACGTCAGGAACATAACCAAGAGAAACGTGAGCTCTGCTTCGGGAGGGCTGGGGAATGTGGCACCAGGGCTGCGTAGGTCTCGCCCCACCAGCCCTGGGACAGGCTTGCCCCCTACCCTGCCAGGGAGGAGAGACCCCCTTATGTGGCATCGCATCCTGACTGGGTCGGTTTGTTCGCTCTAGATCGAGGAGTGGGGTCCCTTTGACCTGGTGATTGGTGGGAGCCCCTGTAACGACCTCTCCCTCGTCAACCCGGCCAGGAAGGCGCTGTACGGTAAGGCCCCTGCAGAGCTGGGTACCCAGTCCAGGGCAGTGGTTCAGCCTCCATCTGCGATGGTGGTGGCAGCTCCCCTCTGAGCTGCAAAGTGTGGTGGAGAGGGCAGCTGGGCCCCCCAGGCCATGCCCCCTGTGCCCCCCAGCACGGGCTGGTCCCAACCCACGCTACACTTTCTCTCTTGCAGAAGGAACTGGGAGGCTGTTCTTTGAATTCTACCACCTGCTCAACTACGCCCGTCCCAAGGCGGGAGAGGAGCGTCCCTTCTTCTGGATGTTCGAGAACGTGGTGGCCATGAGGGTCAATGACAAGAGGGACATTTCTCGGTTTCTGGAGGTGGGAGTTTCTGCTGCCCTTGGCAGAGGCGTTGCAGCCGGAGACACTGGCTGGGTTGTGCACGGTGTGACAGGGCTGTGAGGGTCTGGCTGTGGTTTTGTGTGGCCCTGCTGCTGGACAACCCCTGGTACATGCCAAGAATCAAGTTTTCAGTCTTGGCCCTCGATTCCTTCTGGTCTTCAGCTGGTTAACCCTGAGCACTGTTCTCTGGGGGAAATTTTTTGCCAGCCTTGCAGAAAGCAGCTGCTCAGAGCAATGTCTGTTATTTCTGGGAGAGGGAGGTCAGGGACCGGACAGGACTTTTAACTCTGGTAGCCAGGATGGGCGGTGGGTCAGAGGGGACCCCTGGGTGTAAAAGCCCCATTGGAGGCTGATGGTCCTGATCCTGGCCCAGGGAAGCTGGCACTGCAGCATGCTGTGATTTTCATTAGCTGGGGTGTGGGAGCCCATGTGGCCGACCAGACCACGCTCTGCTGTGGAAAGAGGGTTTGTTGGGGCTACAGCTGTAGGAGAATTTGCTGCAGACTTGAAGTCCCTGCAGGGAAGGGCTTCCCCTGCAGGAGAGGCTGAGCCCACACCTCCTCTTAACTTGTATTTCCCCCGTCTCACGGCCTGCAGTGTAACCCGGTTATGATCGACGCTATCAAGATATCAGCTGCCCACCGAGCACGCTATTTCTGGGGCAACCTTCCGGGGATGAACAGGTAACGCCCTGGCTGTTGTTTTGAACCTCTCGCTGTACTTTTGGTTTGTTTTGTGGTGCTCGTGTGGTGGTTTTTTCCTCCTTGGCCCTAAGCCCAGCTCCTGGGAGGCAAGGAGCTGCAGCTCCCGTTCAGCGCAGGTTCCCCGTGGTGAAGAGCACATGATAATGAGCTTATTAATGAGCAGCAGTGAGACTGTGGGAACAGTGCAGCAGCATCCTCTGCCCTGAAGGCTGTGGAGGGCGGGCAGGGTGACTGGGCTCGGGCAGGGTGCTCAGGGCTTGTCTCGCTGGGGCTGCACGCGTGCACTGGCCATCGCCTAAGCCCCGGGCTGATGCTGGGGTGCTGTGCGGCACCCCCGGGCCGGGGTTTGCTGGAGATGACCCTGAGCGGCTGCCTTGGCCGGGGCTGCTCACCCTGGTGCGGCAGCTTGGGGAAGCCTGAGCTGCTGTGGCAAAGCGCAGCCGTGCTCCTCCAAGCTTTGCACCTCGGAGCACCCTGAATTTGCGGCAAAGGACAGAAGGTCTTGGAGTAAAGTAGAAGCGAGGGACTCACAGTCCCACACAGCTAATACTCCTAGCAACACACACTGCAGCTGCACGCAGTGAAGGCCTCTGCCAATAAACACAGACTGGGCTTTAAATATTTTTGCTTGCTTATATTTAAATTGACAGTATTCGTTGGAGTTAAGATTAATTAAAGCTGAGCTAGAGGCATGTAGGTATCTGAAAGTGAAATGGCAATTACCGAGCCTTTGTCGTGTGCAATGGCACTTAACTTTCATCAACTGTTGGAATAATCTCCCCAGGGATGTGGTGGAGTCTCCAGCATTGGACACTGTTAAGATTTAGCTGGACAGGAGCTGGGTCATCTTATCTAGAGCGGGCTTTTCCCAAGAAAGGTTGGACTAGATGACCCTTGAGGTCTCTTCCAACCTGGTGTTCTGTGATTCTGTGAAAACCAGAGAGCCACCAACTCTTGTCAGTGAGAAGCTTCCACTGATCAAGACTAAAACACAGGCTGTGGCTCGAGGGAGCCCTGGGCTGGATGCAGGGATGGGGCAGGGGTTACCATGGCTGGTGGCAGCTGCTGAGCCTCATCCACCCCTCTTCTGCCTTTGCTCCGCAGGCTCTTCGGCTTCCCCCTCCACTACACAGACGTCTCCAACATGGGCCGCGGGGCTCGCCAGAAGCTGCTGGAGAGATCGTGGAGCGTCCCCGTAATCCGGCACCTCTTCTCCCCGCTCAAGGATTACTTTGCCTGTGAATAGCAAGCCGAGCGTCCCTCGTCTCTCTGGTAAAGATGCAGAGCTCCGCTGCCGTGGCGGGAGAGGGACGGGCACGGCTGCCAGACTCTGCCACGGCTCCATCCCCCCAGGGGCGCGCGCTGCGGGAAGGCGCCCCGGCCCCGCAGGGAGAGCCGGGGAAATGCCTGTAACCAAAGAACCTGGCAGGGTAACTCTTCTTAAAAGGGACTAACGGCAGCGATACGTAGAAAGTGATGGACAAAAGAGCTTAACTACCTGGCGCGGGAAGCTCTGCGCGTAGCCGATGAGACGCGAAGTCTCCTCCAGAGCATTAACTATTCCGTTTTAGCCTCGAGCTGGAGACTCACACTTGCTGAGCAGCCAGCGCGGCGGCAGCTGCCGGGGTGCTGCGGGCACACCCGACCTAGAGCCAATTTCACTGCTTTTCCTAAACAAACAAAACCTCTCTTGAAGCAACTGCCAAAAAATCCCCAAACTGTAGCAGCAGGTGTAAGGGACCCTGGTCAGGTTACACACACTGAACATGCAGGATACAGAAACCAAATCTTCTTTTTTTTTTAATTTTATTTTATTTTATTTTTTTAAGACTTTTTTTTTATACACTTTCAATTTTGTTGTTTAACGTCGGTTGCTGCTTTAAGGCATTACATACGAATGTGGAGATTCCTAGACCTGAATGTAGCTGAAACTGAACTGTGAGGTGATAGAATTACTTTTCTAGATAGAACTAAAGAAATATTGGTTTATATGTCTGGCTGTAGTTTACAAATATTCACTACTTCCTTTTTAAAGCATCTAAAACTTTCCCTGACGTTTTAAAATCCTGCTGAGTCGTTTGAGAGCTCCCCCAGCACTCAGAGCAGGGAGGGTCTGGGCTCCAGTGTCCATAAAGAAAAGGTTCTCTGAGCAGTCATTTCGCAGGGCGCACAGGCAGGCAGGGTTAGCGGAGTGCTCAGCGGTGGCTTCAAAACACAGCCCCCAAACGTCATCTGTGACGTCACCAACCCAGGCAGCCTGGGCAGGGTGTTGGCTGTGGGGCAGGGGGTTCCCAGCAGGGAGAATCCCACCCGACCCCGGCAGGGCCGCAGGGTCCAGGAGCGCAGCACCGGCCTCACCTCGCACCAATCCTGCTCCAGGGGCAGGGGGGTTCTGACCCCATCTCCCCTGGCCGTGCAGGGTGGGGGGTGCTGCCGGTGCTGCGTGCCCAGCCCCAGCGCAATGCCGTCCCGGGGGGCTCCTGGGGCCGTACCCCCAAGCCGGGAGCTCCTGTGCCACCGCTGTGCTTGATTTGGTTGCCCCCCTCTGCTCTCCCGCTTTGCCATCCTGCTTACCCTGCTGTCCGGGCAGCCCTGGGCGCGCTGTCTCGGGGACGGTGCCCAGGGAGATGCCTGCCCAGGAGACGTGGGCACAGCAGAGCCCGGCCCCCTCTGGAGCCACGGGGCTGCTGTCTTGGTCAGCGTCTCTCGAGCGCTCTTCACCCCAATGCACATTTCAATGCACTGAAAGAAGTTGCCACGTTCCCCCTCGGTCCCCCTGTCCCCCCTACCTCTGCTCTTCACTACACCCTGTCACCTGGGGCTGCCAGAGTCCTCAAAATCAACCAGGGCGACCCCGAGGACAGCCCAGGCTGTGCCGCGAGGTGTTGCGCAGCGTCGGTGGGAAATGAGCTGCTCTCCCGGCTCCTTCTACCTCTCTGACAGGCGGGGACCCCCTTGCACCCCTCTCGTGCAGCCTCCCTGGGCAAAGGGAGCCTCCCATTTTCCACACCTGTGCAGCTTCTCACCCCGGGCTCCGAGGACCGTCCGGACCGTCCTCTCCTGTCTCCACCCCAAGGCTGAAGGGGCAGGAGTGGGAAGCCCAGATGATGTTTAAGGGCTTCTTTATTTTTTTTCTTGCTCCTGCCCGGAGGTTACTCTTTAAAGCCTTCCCATAAGGGTTCGTTCTGAGCCACGCTTGAGCCACACACCTTACCCAGGGAAGCGCTGGAGGAAGCCGAGTCGCCGCTGGCATCTGCAACGCGCGGGGACAAGGACCAACCTCTCCCCACTGGTGCCACCACCCTCTTGCTGCGGCGGGGTGGGTGCTGGCGGTGTTGGGAAGCCTGGCATCGCCACACGGTGGGGTCTGGACCCCTCATCAAGCTCTGGTCCTTGTGCCCAGCCTGGACCTGGGTCACAACTGCAGCCACGGTCCCTGTATGGAGCCTGATGCGGACCCTCGGTGGCAGCCCGTCCTCTGCCGGGGGACCCTCTGATGGTTTTTGTTTTTCCAAACCGGGCAGACACGTAACCTCTGCTCCGTGGCATCTCTAACTTCATGCTCCAGATCTCACATCCTTTTCTATCTGATCAAAAGAAAAATAAATAGATGAGGAAAAAGAAAAAGACTTGGGGAAAAGTAAACAAAGATAAAAGAGGAATGAGAATTGTCTTGGCATTAAGCTTACTTGATAAGAATTGTAGTAGACAAGTCTTCCTTGAGATATTTTCCCCTGTAAGAGTTGCCTTTTATTACGTGTTTATAAAAATGTAAGGAGAGGAAGATTTCAGAAATGCCTGTTTCGTACATTTTAAAGTCTTAACTCTCCCTGGTGCTATTTTTCTAGGTTAAGGATTTTTGATGTTGAAAGTCTTGCGGGTTTTTATACAATCTTTTCGAAAATAAAAGAAGTGTATCGTTGAACACATTTCACATGCCTTTTATACTGGGGAGCGTTGAAGTATAAAACTCCAAACTGTGCCTTGTCCTCCTGGTTTTGCCGGCTTTCCTGGGGGAAGAAAGGGGATCCGTGTCGCTGGTTTTCTGTTTATCGCCGTCTAATTAAAAATCAGTATTTCTGTATGAGCGGACAGGCCTGATCTTGATTAATCGGTGTGAAAAAGAAGAGGTTTTACAGGGGGAGGTGTTGAGCTGGGGCTGCCCTGTCCCCCCTGCTGCCTGTTGAGGTGATGGGCCCCGGGAAGACCAGACGCGGGACCCCAGAGCAGCGGGGCCTGGCCGGGCTCTGTCGGGCGCTGTGTCGGTAGCTGTGGCGGGGACTGTGTCTGGTGGGGGCTGTGGCGGAGGCCGCCCCGGGGGCTGCGCGGCCTGAGGTGGCCACGGCGCCATGGCGGGGCCTCGAGCCGCAGCCGCGAGGGCCGCCGGCGGCACGCGGGCACTCGCGGCCGTGGGCGGGGCTAGCGGCACAGCCAATCGCAGGCGCGCTCGCGGGCGCGGTGGGCGGAGCTCAGCCGTAGCAACGCGGCAGGTTTCCCCGCCCCCTGGCAACCGCATCCCCCTCCCCTCCCCGCGCGGCTGGCCCGGCCACGAGCGGCGCTCGCTGCCACCGCCGTGACGTACGCGTGACGCAAGCGCGTAGCGTGCGAGTGACGTGGTCCCGGGCAGGCGGGCGGGGCCGGTTTGAACGCGGAGGGGACGGGGCGAGAGCGGGGCAGGT
>JANHGN010017803.1:0-24872 GCA_024605025.1 Megaceryle maxima
TTTTGTTTGGTTTTTTTTTAATTATTTTTTTTTTAATTCCAAAGAACAGCAGATGATCTGTCTAGAGAATTTCTCAGCCAAAACAAGCAACCTCCTGACAGATCTCCCCTGTGTCCCAGCATACTCTGAGGATGGGATGGAGGCATCAAACAATGACAGGGAATCATGAGTCTGCTGTGGGGTTTGGCTGCCTGAGTGCAAATTGCTGTATGGTGATACCCAGTCACGGAACAAACAGTTATTTAGTTTTAAGATCCATACAACTTTTGATGGACATGTTGGATATTTGCCAGGGCTGGGTGCTTTGGCTTCTTTTTAAACTGTATCTGTTCATTTTATTTCTGCTAGCGTTATGACAAAGCCACCTCTGTAAGATAGGTAGTGAGTGCTTTCAGAGATCTAATCGCTCTTGAGCTATAAAGGAATAAAGAAGCCGTTTCAGCACCTGACTTGCAGAATGTTTTGTGTTGCCTCTTGCCTATTGAAATGCAGCTGCTATTGAGACGCTGTGATCCCATCAGAATGTACAAATGGTTATTTTTTAGAATACTTTCAAGCTTAGAAAAATGATGAAATAAATCAAGAAGGCTGGCAATTCTAATTAACATTCTAAAGCCATCAAATTACTAAATGTTTCGGTGCTTCATTGCCTAAACAGTACAGATTTACAAATAAGAAAAGAAAAAGAATGAAAAGAATGTACCATTTAAAGAATTGGGGCACTCAGCTTGCATCAAAAGAAAACACAGATCCAGATAAGTAATCTAAAAGGATATTTTTGCATTAAAATACTTGTGTATCCAGATGCCTGTCATTAAACGCTGTAGATGCGATGGTAGCTGGAGACCTGTGAGCCATTTTAACAAATGCAGCACACACAGGGAACAGTCTGATCATAAGTGATAAAATGCTGGAGCCAGAAAAGCGATGACAAAGATCAAATGGAATGAGTTTAGCTTACAAATTGGAGCAGTTTCTTCTAACGGGTGTGATGCAAACACCATACCGCACAAGACCAAGGCAGTTTTGCCCTTGACATTGTCACCACGGCTCTCGGAGCTGCAGTTAAGGATCCCCATCTTGATTTATTTTCTGACAGGACAGTTGGGAGTGCCCCAGCTGGTCCACCAAGCCGCTGTTTTCAGCCGAGTGAGCCAGAACACACAGAATTAGTGAATGCTGTGCCATCTATTGCCTTTCTGTGCTGCTGCAGAACAGCAGCTCCCAGTTGCTAAGCAGCTGCAGAGCCTTCTTTGCCTTTGCTACCAATCAGCTGTACTACAGGAGCAACATGGGTTCCCCTTGATCGGTGGAGAGGAGCCGGCAGCTCAAAAACAGGAGCAGCAGCCATAGCAAAATTGTTCCTTTTTTGGCTGGCTGATGGGCCCCCTGGCAAAAATGCTGGAGCGCAGCGAAGGGACACTTGGTGGCCCAGGAGCAGAGGGTGGCGGGGAGGGGAGAGGGAGAGCCAGCATATGTGCACAGTGGAGGTTACAAAGCCAGCAGATCTTAGCAGAGCAGGGGGCATGCACCGAGGAGAAAGAAATGGGAGAGAGGCCAAATCACAGTTCTGAATAAAAAACCAACAAACCAGGAGGAGAGAGTGTGGCATATGGAGAGGGGAAATAAAGCAGAACTCGCACAGCCTGCGAATAATTGAATAGAAAATACAGGAAGAGAGGGAAAGAGCTTGATTCATTACTGCCCTTCACCTTGTGGAGACAGCTACAGTCGGGAAGAGGAGGTGTGGAATACAACAGCATCTTTCTTGTTGCACAGTGAACTGTAGGTTTTACATTTCAACCCCTGCCATTTGTGGTTTTCTCACTGCATAGCCCCTTGCCTTTTGTTTAGACTTGGTTTTGTTTAGACTTGATTCCCGCAGGCTCTGCTGTTATCTTTGCCTAGTTTCTAATCTATTTTCATAGTTGCTTTAGCTCTTTTTGTTGTTGTGTGTTTTTTTTTTTAAGGAAAAGCCTTAAAATACCATTTCCAGACACTTGTTTTAACCTTCAAGAGAGCAGGCCGTTGCCAGTTCCTAACTGAACTTAGTTTCCACTACATCCACAAAGCCATTGCTACTTTTCTCTCCCTCTCTTTTTTCCGGGAGCTGCTGGTGGAGAACAGGGTTCCCTTTGCTTCCCAACACCTTCCCCTGCACGTTGTCTTTCCTTTTCCCCACGCAATGCCTGCCGGCAGTGCGGCAAAACCTGCTGCCAGCAGCGTGCAGGAAGCGGTTCCTGTGGCAGTAAATTATCACAAACGCCTGACACGTTGCAAAAGGGGGGGTACAGAAGTGTTATGAACATCTGCGGGGGGAGGCGTGGAGGGATTGTGACCAAAAGAGATTCTATTTCCACCACCTCTCAGCTGCCCACATGATAAAATACTTGATGGTCTCAGAGCTTAATGTGCAGTTGGCTGCAGAATAGGAAATACCAGGAGAGCTGGCAGGGATCTATATGGCCCTCTCTCTGGCTCCTCCAGACAGAGGACTGAGGGGCACATTTGTATGGGAGGGTGGGGAGAGGAATTAAAGCTCCTGCAGCTGTTGCCCTCTTCTGTGGCCAGTCCTGGCTTGCTTGGAGGCCTATCGACTGAGAACACTTTTCCCCAGGTCCAAAACTGAGTCTTAAAAGGAAGACAGAGGTGTCCTCCCAGCTCTATTGTGGAGAGGATTTGCTCTGGGCTTTCTGTGTGTGTATTCGAAGCCAATAAAAAACTTGACAAATACGCAGCCAGATGTGTTCTGTACTTGGAAGATTTTTGTCTAAGATGTCTGATTTGGAGGGATGCTGTATGCGATTCCTTCTTCCACTTGTCTGGAGTCCCGTGTCTCTGAACAGGCACTGTCTCTGCTATTGTTAGACTTGTAAGACCATTAAAGGTCTAGGGGCACTGACATTTTACAAGTAGATTCATCTGCCCTTCACGCAGGGGCGTTTTTTAGCATTATGAGATATGTAGGTTTAATTAGAACGGTTTTAACCAGGAAATCTCCCCGCCTTAAGAAATAAGAGCTACTACATTAATCCCAGTAAGCAACTGGCAATTTGACAGTGTGCCCGTTGTTACAACAAGAGTCAGGAAGGGTGAAATGCGTGTAGGAAGGGAGAAACGCCCAGGAAACCTGCCATCAAGGACAGTGCTGTCGATCGAGCTCGCACAGGGCTGTGCGCCAGCCGGAGTTTGGCCGTGACTCGTAGGCTGGAGCAGGGCTGGCAGGTTGCTGCCCTCTACATGCCTGTGCACACTGGACCACGATTGCTCAACCAACCTTCCCAACCTGCTCCAGTGACTCGCAGAGAGGACTTCCACCAGCTCCACCCAGGCCACTCTGCACTCAACCCGTCCAGCTCTCAGAAGCGCGGCACGGGCAAAAAAATCACAGCTCTGAAGCAAACATGACACAATTACAACTGGGTTTATTTCCAGCACCTTGAGTTATTAATTAGCCTGCTCTGAGCGTTGCTGTTTCTTTGCAGGGTTCGCTCTGGCTGGGTTAATGGCCGCTCTCGGGTCTGAGATAAACTCAGTCTGGGCCTGGCCTTTGTCTAGCGATGCTCTGACAAGCCACAAACCTCTCTGGCTCCTGCCAAACCTTCCTCCCTGTGTGTCAGCTTCTTCCCAGCCAGACAAGGACAGAGCAAGTGCTTCCTGCTTAGCTCTGTCTATACATCTAGCAGTCAACAAAAACCAGGCAGAAATTATGGTGTTTCCTGTAGGGTTATAAACAGAGAATTTTATCATCTCTTCAGTCTGTAATTGCTGCCTTTCTGTAGGAAGTTTGCACAAGTATCAGAGGGGAGGATGCAAACTTCACGCGTTGACTGCCCTTTAATGTTGGTGTCATACATTACTCGACAAAACCCTGCCCCTATTTCATCAGCAGTCCTTTATCTTACACCCTACTTTGTCACCATTTTTCTCCTCCTATGAATATTCCCAGTTTCCCCACATTCTTGGCCAAAAGGTTCGAGATATTCCTGCTAGGGCCAGGTGTAAGAGTGATGGTTACTGCAGAGCCAATGCAGCAATGATGTAGTGATCAAAGCCCAACTCTTCCAACAGCTCTGACAAATACACACATGTCCCAGTTGTGTTGTAGCTCACATAGTGGAAAGCCCATTGAGCAAACCAAAGCTGGGATCATTTAACCCTGAGGTTCTCAAAACCCTCACAAAAAAAGCACAACTCCACACATCACAGGTTTAGTGGAATCTGCCAACCAGTTTTTGGGGGGCGTAACCCAGATTTGGCCATCCAGGGTGGACTCACCTACTCCCTGCTGCATAAACTAAAGAAGCTGAATGCAACTCCTGCTCTGGTGCTGTGGTCATCCTGATTAACACACACTGCTACTGGTTTCAGTCCTCCCTTGTCTCTAAACCAGCCAGTACTTCAAAAGAAAATCTCCCTCTCTACCAGGAATTAACACAGTCTGGGAATGGGGGGAGAAGAAGGGAAAAATAATCTGAAGAAAGCAGATACTGCTGAGAGCACTCCCACCTCTGGTCAGGTGGAGCACTGGGTAACAAAACCACAGAAAGGCATAAAGCAGAGGGATTTTAGGGGTGTATACTAAAGGGGGGGTTGGATACTGGGTAAAAATGCGTTGTATTGCAAGGAAAGGTATTTACAGCCCTTTTCTCTACTTTTCCCAGAATTACTTTCCAAAGGGAGTTATTCTCTGCTGCAGATCTGGATGCAGAAAAGCATCTTGACGGTGATTGATTTCATGCAGATCTGTAGCAGAGCCCTGTGCTCTCGCTCAGCCACGAGCAGGCCTCCGCATCCCTCCTCAGCCCTGCTTCCGACTGTTCCCATGGCAAAACTGAACCGCAGCTACCAACGCACACACAACCTGCAGAGCTCGCCTGAAACGAGGCGGTCTGAATCCCTCTCTCCCTCCGGCGAATCTCCAGCTTCTCTTCTCAGCACAGAGGTAGAAGATGAGATCCAGCATCAGTGTGATAGCTCTGCCAGCCGGTGTTGACAAATGCCTCCCCATCGCTCGGTGAAGCCGTGCCAGCACATCTGGGAGACACACGCAGTGCCCAGATCCACGGGGGCAGAGTTATGGTGGTGTTGGCAGACACTTGCTTGTTCATTTCATGCTTTTCAGCGATCAGTCACTGTGTTTGATGTTCCAGAAAAGCTTAGGATGATCTTAAGCTTGTGTTACCCATTTTTTACAACAGAACTTGGCTGGAGAACTCACACTTCAGTGAGGAATGGAAACTGGAAACTGCCCCTAAGCTCCTCCCCTATCAGGCTGAGACGTTAGTATGTTGATTTACACACTCTTCAGATTTGTAAAGTGTGTGGTGGGGTGTCCCCCCTCACAACAGCAGAGCCAAGAACTCCGTTTCAAATCAAAGGTGAGACTCAAGATATGGCCCGTTGGTCACGGATACATCAGGTAGGTGGGCACCTCTGGTTTAAAGCCCACGCAGTAGTACACGCTCCCTAGAAATTGCTGCTCTCTAGGTAGTAGTCAGTGTGTAGTTTATGAACAAAATCTGTTCAAACTACATCAAAGTGCCTGAATATTTGCTGCCTGATTTTGCTGAGCTGTGTGTCTCATTTGGCTAAGGCCTCCTGTTGCAGCCCCTTGCCCTGTTTTCTTTTGTAGCCCTCTGCACTCTGTGGTAGCACGTGGGCAGATTTTATGTAGAGTTTCTTGAGAGAGTTTTGCACTGATTTAGTGCGTGGGCTGCTTGAGCCAAGTGAAACAGGAACTATATTCCCAAGGCATGAAAAGGCAGAAAGGAAATTTTCTTATTGAAATATAATTTTTCCACATTACTTAATAGTCTAGAAAGTTAATACCTTTCTGGCAGCATTTCCCACTGGGAAAAAAAAATAAAATATATATATATGGTTCCTACTAAGCCAAACAACAATGTCATAATGTTTTAGGTGGAGTTAAACATCTTAGAAACTGGCAGGTGTCACAGCCACCTTGCCTTCAGTGAAAAAGGCAATTGAGAGCCCTTATGAAACAAGGGATTTACATCAGTAGGAGCTACTACACAAAAAACAGGCACATGGCAAGGTCTGAATAGATGGTGAATCATGTGGCCCAAGGGATTTTTCGGGGTGGGGGCGTGTGTGTAAGATATCAGGCCATGAGGACCAGATGGTGGAGCTCTGCATGTGCAAGAGAAACAGCAAGAAACACGACAGAAATGGATACTGGGAAGCAGATGAAAGTCAAGGAGACAGAGCTTTGATTTTCTAAAAAGATACTTCCAGGGTTAAGTGAGGCTCGAAAGAGGCTTTGAATTGTGAGCAAAAACACAACTGTGAAAGGAAAATTGTCCAGTTGCTCTGTAAATATATTGAAATACCTTGAGTATATACCCAGCTTTGTCACAGGCTCTCACACCGATACCATCACCTGTAACTTCTTTGTGTGTGTAAGGTACAGCTCAGCTCTCCTACATTACAGTTCCCCCTTCCCCATCTGCCCTGTCAGTTCACACCAAATCCTCTGGGGCAGAAATTGTTCTGCAGTAAGGGTCTGTGCACATGACAAACAATTGTTGCCCTTGCATAACATCTGAAATGTATTTGAAATTCTACTTACATGGTAAGTTCCATTCTTTAGGGTCTGTCTTTCCTATTGTAAACTCTTCAGGGTGTTGTCTCTCGCTCTATATGTACACGCTGTAGTTGGAATTCATTGCTGAAAACACAAATAATTAATATCACTGGTAATGTTCAAATATAAATATTTAAGGGTCTGTCTTGTTAGGCACGTTCTTAACTTAAGTTTATTACTATACCCTTTGACATAAATGGGGCTCCTTGTTCTTATGCTTAAGTCTTTGTAAAGCTGGGGTCTGTAGTAGCAAGTAGAAAATTCTTAAGTGTATTTAAAAACCGTAGTTCTAAAGACATTTAGGAAGAACAAGTTCCCATTCTTGTCCAGCTTGTTACCTTCTAAACCAATAATAGCAGCATGCAGCAGGTGGCGTGTGCTGTTACTCCTCACTGTGTGTGTGCCTGCAAGGAAGTCCCAGTAGCCTGAGACCTTGCTGGTTAGCTAAAAGAGTTGTATTTGCCATTAGAAATATTGCTGCAAGACATGCTTCTTGGCCTCAGGGCATGCACTAAAATAGAGCTTAATTGACTGGAAACCTAGAACATGTACAGTATTCAGAGTTCCTCCAAACAGAGGAACGTAGCTGACCAGAGTCTTTTGTCAAGTCCGTTAACATATTTACTCTTTAAGACAGTATTTTGTGAGCAGAAATATTTACAATTACGCTTCTTTTCCCTCACTCGAGTCTCTATAGTCACAAACCCCATTATTAAATCTCAGTTTCCTCGACATCTTCAAGCACATCGCAAAGGACAGAGAGAGAGGCTGTGAAAGCACCGTGGTGGTTTCCTTAGGAGGTCAGGCTGAGGATAATGCCTTGAAGTTCTTTGGCTGTACCAGAACTGTCCAGGAGGCTGCAGCCACTGTTCCATGGGGTTGGTATTTTGAGAAGCATGAATATTGACTTATTTCATCACCCTTTACTGTAAAAAAAGTCATAGCTTCAATATTAAACCTAATCCGTGAGTCATTTTTGTGTGTCCTCATAACTAAGCCAAATTACCACCATCTAAAGTATCCAAGCGTCTTTCAGAAATCATAAACTTCCAGCAGTTTTCCTAGGCAGGGTGCTAACCTTTCGCTCCTTCCTATTATTTTCCTTGGCAATCACAAAGAGACAGATTGGAACACAGATATTTACCATACCCCATCAAAGCCTTGATTTTGGTACACGCGCTGTAAATCTCCAGACGCATAGCGACTCACGAGCTGCGGATGAGTAAGCTTCTGATGGAACAGAATTTGTGCCAAAATCAATGTACAGGCTGAAACAGAAGTTAAAAGGACACTTGTAATTAATAATGATTAGATTTGAATTTTACTAATAGAGGAATGGATCTTCCTGTGTTTAAAACAGTGGCAGAATTTCCTGTTTTACTTTTTTGGAGTTAGCAAAATATGTTTTAGCTTTTGTATAGGGTTTATATGCTTCAAGTGCTGCATACCTGTTAATTAAAAATAACTGAGCCCCTGAAATGCTGTATTTTGTCAATACAAAGTTGATTCACTACAAATAGAATATCCATTACTTAGAAACAATCTTTGGAGTGTTTACGGTTGATTTTATCTTATTTTATATTGTTTCATTCCAAATGGAAAGGTGTACAAATCTAAAATGTTTTAACTATAAAATGTAAAAAAGAGACATGTGAGAATTGTAAAGATTGTTCTGTGAGACGTGCAAGAAAAAAACAGAAACAAAAGCAACATAAACAACCTAACAACGACCCACAAAATAGTTTTAGCCCACTCAAAAACTTGTCTGTCAATAATTGACTTAAAAAACCCACCCTGAATTACAGTATTCAGTTACAGGCAGAGCACTAAGTCTATGTGAGGATTGTGACACCGGTTTTGAGCCAAGTCCAAGTAAATCATTTCAGGGTAAAAAGACTCTTCCCTGGACCATTCCTTCCCATGCCATACTGGGATACCCTCAGCCATTACAGCCGACAGGAGCTGGTGGCTTTTACTGGGTTCTAGATAAGATATATTAAGATTGTGGTTCATAAAACATCTTTCTGACAGCTTATGCATTCTACACACTTGCATCAACTTTTTCCTCAGTAAAATGGTCAGCTTTAAATAGGTGTGAATTTGGCTGCTTTATCATCATTATTTACAGTATATGACATCTTGTTGGGTATTTACACATCCCCACTGCTCCTTATCACCAAAGTATCATTTGCTTTTTATTTGCCTGCTGCACAAAGCAGGGTCTTTACTTGAGAGAGATGCGGAGCGCGGCCGCGTTTGCGTTCGGTCTGGAAGGCCATCTAGTGACACAACTGTGCAGGAGAAAATGCAAAACCCTGTCTGAGTTGTGATTCATTTATTTATTTATATTTTTCTTAGTTGAATTAAATGATCTTGCCACACTCCAGTACGCCCTTGTGGGTTTGTTGCTCTTCCTACGGGTGGTATTTCAAAAATTTTAAGAGTCAGTTTTGATTTCTTAAGAACTGATGGGGTTTGAGATGGAATGTGCTGGTAATCCCTACTAGGAAAGAAACACTTTTTTTTTTTTTTTTTTTTTTTGGTGAAGAATGGTGGTAGATAGGTACCTGAACACATCTGTCGTGGACACAGCATCACACCCCTGACCTGTCCACGTATCTTGCTGTCGCAATCCCCTGCCTTCCACGGTACAAAACAGCATCAGGCAGGTGTTTGGAGCCACCACATCCCTACAATTAAAATGTAAAATTCCTATTTGTTTTCATTACAGCTCACCTTGGATGGTGGGGACTGAGTGAATAAGCAACAAGTGAAGCTGTTGGTTCCTACTCAAGCAATAAACAGCAGACAAGAAGCCACGAGTCACCGCCACTCCCAGTGTCAGCAACAAGATGTGTTTCGGGTGTACCTCAGGGACTCTCTGCCTCGTTGCCACCGTGGCTGGCAT
Source organism: Megaceryle maxima (assembly GCA_024605025.1). Lineage (NCBI taxonomy): Eukaryota > Metazoa > Chordata > Aves > Coraciiformes > Cerylidae > Megaceryle > Megaceryle maxima. The sequence continues at coordinate 9,516 of JANHGN010017803.1, forward strand.
CGCACCCGCTGCACCCTCCACTTGGCTGTCAGGACTGGGATCTGCCGCTGAAGACGTTGAGGCTGAACTGGAAGACATCCCCTCAGACAGACCTGGGGTAAACCAACATGGCGCTTGAGGTCCAAAGGGGCTCCCTGGAGGCAGAAATGATGATGCGGGGGAGGAAGGGCCGCTGGGAAGGGTGCCAGGACCGCTGGGTGGGGATGAGCACCCAAGGGGGAGTAACATGGAGGGGTCGACAGGAAGGGCAACGGGAGGCAGGCCCAGGTGGATGGAGGCCTTGGAGGCTCAGCAGGAGGACGGGGGCGAGCAGCCCCTGCCGGTTTGAGGGGAGAAGGCCTGGGGGGAGCTCCTGCGGCGCCCACCGGGGTCACCCCGGGCAGCCTCACACCCGTACACCCGTCAGGAGAAGCCGATGCTGCGCGTGTTCCGAGTCGCGGAGGGAGCTCCGCAGCTCGGCACCCCCCGGGGCTCGGCGGCGGCGCGGCCCCGGGCGGGGCGCAGAGGCACCTGAGGCGCCGGCGCCCGCGGCGTGGCCAATCCCCGGCGGGACGCGGGCGGTTCCCGCCCGCCCCGGGGCGCGGAGGCGGCTGAGGGGAAGCCGTGTCCCGGTGGCTCCGCAGCTTGCTCTGCTCCGCTCCCCTCCCCTCCACTCCATGGAGGCGGCCAACGGGGCCCTGCCCGAGGGCGCGACGGCGACTGGGGCTTCCCGTGGCAGCGCGGCCGCCCCGCCGGGCAAGAAGGAGGTGAAGGTGGTGATCGTGGGGGACGGCGGCTGCGGGAAGACGTCGCTGCTGATGGTGTACGCGAAAGGCTCCTTCCCCGAGGTGAGCGGGTTTTCCCGCCGCCGGGCCTGGCCCGGCTGGGGCGCGAAGGGGCTGGGGACCGCCCGGCAGAGCGGCTGGTGCCGGCTGCGGGTCCCTGCCTAGAGCCGCTTCTCCTCCCTTTGCAGCAATACGCGCCCTCCGTCTTCGAGAAATACACTACCAGCGTCACGGTGGGCAAAAAGGAGGTCACCCTCAACCTGTACGATACCGCAGGTAAGCGCCTTTTCACATGATACTTCCAGTTTTCCCAGTCCCAACAGTATCAGGCCGCCAGGGGCGGCTTCTGTGCGGCTGCTGGGTTAGGACCCAAAGGCAGGTTTTCCTAATTTCAGACAGATAACCTAAAATAGCTTTCATTGGTGTCAAATGCTGCTCCTGTGGACGTGTCCCTGCTTTCTGTCGAAGCAGCTTTTTCTGCATTGGCTCAAACCAGACTGATAGCCTAAGACTGCAAAGCTGGACGTACTTTCAAATTGCTTTACAATTACCGCTCTTTTAGCATAATATCCCAGCTAAGACCACTGAAGTACAATCAAAACAACAACCGTTACCTGTTGCGTGTATAAATGTGCTTTCCAGAAAGAAAAAAAGGGCTGCTTGTCTCATGACAGTCCTAGCCATGGACTCCTTACCTTAACAACCCAGTTTATTAAGAAAATCACATCCAATAGCAAACATATCCGAAGGTATTAAACCCCAGCTCCCAGATGCAAAGGATAATACAGTCAACCAAGAAAATATTTTAATCTCCTGCCATGTGTGAATGAATAGTGAAGGAGAAAAAGGTTGGTTTGTGTTTAAAATAAAAAGGCCGTATCAGTAAAAGTTATTTGAAAATTCTGGTAATTTGTTCAGGTTCATTGCAGGAACTTGAGAAATGGTTTGTGTTCAACTTCATTCAGAGTTCCTAGACTCTGTTTTCCATCTCCGTTCTGCAACAAACCTAAATTGACATATGCTCTGTTTCAGCTTGCTGTAAATCATCTGGTTTAGTTCGAACCTGTGGAGTTGTTCCAGATTTACACCAAGATAAATAAGAATGAAATGTGGTCCATACTAATTTTTAATAGTAGTAAACCATACCTTCTGGTGTATTGCACGTGATCTCTGAATAGATAATTTTAAAGGTTTTTCATCTAAAAGTGAATTTTATTGCTAATCTTTACTGCAGTAAGACCCCGAGTGCCCAGTTTGCCAATCTATCTTCTTGTGTCAATGTCACTGCTCTGGAGACCAGTGATTTGGATAATACAGCTTCTACTGAACGGCAAGACTTCTGTGTTTTAAGTGTTAAAGGAAAAGAGAAGGGCTGAAATCTAGCGTGAGCAACCAAGGAGGGATTTCCTTAAGGTATTGTGTTGCCACAGCAAACTTGTTGAGTTTTAATATTTGTTCTCTGTCAGTGTGGAATTTCTGCCTGACACAGTTCTTGCTATTTGGCTTCTTGTTTAAAATCAAACTGTAGCTTCCAACATTTGCCTTTGGAGTCTCTTCCAGGCTTTAAGGAACATGGGCTGGGCACAGAAATGGTGGTAGGTAGGGTGAGTTCAGTATTGCAGCACTAAATTCTTGCAAGCCTGACGTAAGCCCAGCTCCTTGTGTCATGTGGGGAGCTCAGCGCTGCGCAAGACCTACAGCCACCAGCAGCCTGGAGAGTGTTTGATGAACCCAGTGCTGGTGGTTTATCATAGGATCATAGAATGGCTTGCGTTGGTAAGGACCTTTAAAGGTCATCCCCTGCAGGGACATCTGCAACTAGAGCAGGTTGCTCAGAGCCCTGGCCAACCTCCCCTGGAATCATTCCAGGGATGGGGCAGCCACCACCTTTCTGGGCAACCTGGGCCAGGCTCTCGCCACCCTCAGAGCAAAAAATTTCTCCTTTCTCTCCAGTCTAAATCTCTCTCTTTTAGTTTAAAACCATCACCTCTTGTCCTGTTGCAACAGACCCTGCTAAAAAGTTTCTCCTCAGTTTTACCCTGTTTCCTTATTCAGGAGTGTGACTTCAGCAGAAAGTGTCTTCCCTTACACATTTAGTTCACAGCTATAAATACTGTCTCAGACCAAAGCACTGCTCCAGTGAAGAGCAGAGTGGGGTCATGTTTTGTGTCTCATAAGACACTTTGGGAGGTAGAGATGCCTAGCCTAGAGCTCTTTGCCAGGAAAGAGCAATTGTTTTCTGACTCTCACCGGGAAACCTTGAAACCCAACATGTTTCACCTCCTGAAACAGTTTAATGGCCAACAGGCTACACGTTGCTAGAGGCTGCTGACACTTGTCTCCTCCCTTCCTGTTAAGTTTCTTCAGGTGCAAAGGAAGGAGGGACACTGCCACCTTGGTTAAGGCCTTTGCTTGTGAGGGGGAAAGCCTTGAGTTTCGTTTCTGTTTCAAATCTGCTTGCATAGTTCTGTGTTACAGATCTGTGTCATACTCTGTAATTCAAGCAGCTTCTCATCCTCTTTGTGAAGCTGGAAGTTATGCTAGAGGAAGAACTCACTTGAGCACGCATTTCAATCCCATCCTGTTTTTAACAATACAAAACTCATGGTGAGTTTCTTAAGGGTTAGGCTAGGACCCAGACTTGTGTCTTGTTCTCAAAGTTCAAATAGTGCAGGAAGAGAAGAGCAAGGGGAGTGTCCAGTTCAGAACATGAACTCCTGTCCCTCTGCCGTGCGGATGCAGCGTGGGAAACACAGTTTTGGAACCAATTGACTGGCTTCTGTCATCATGCAGGAGCAGCTCATTAAATTCCTCCCTCAGTGGGATGATGATGCTCTGAGGTGGGGGTACAGCAGCAACTGCAGCTTGAAGAGGAGTCTAAAACATACAACTTCTTGCTGGGAGTACAGGGGTTTAGCAGCGCAGCATATCAGCTGTATTTTATGAATTATCTTCTGACTTACTGAACTGCTTGAGTTGTTCTTGCTCTGCTCTAAAATCCTCAGGCAGCCTTACACTTGTGGTTTGCTTCTCAGTCTGAAACATTCACAGATCGTTCAGATTATCATAAAACCATTTAAATGGAATCAAAAGGATGTAAACCCATTCCTGAGGTGAAGGACTTCAGCTAAGCACCACGTAGCAGGGTAGGGGAGGAGAAGGCAAAGCTGTTCTAAAAAAGTGTCACTGGATCTTCATGATGCACTGCAGAAAGGACTTGGATATTTTTAGGCTCTTGCTAAGAGTGACACTAAATAGAACTGCGTGTACTTCAGCATCATGGGAAGGTAAAGGAGAGGTTGAGCTCCATGAGCTGTTTAAAGTTAGAAGGCTTCTTTGTATTGTCAGGTTCTGCGCAGCCTGAGACTTTGAGCTTGTCCTACTTACTGAAGAAGGACACAAACAAAGTGACAAAGATTCAAACGTTTCAAGGTACAAAACCTATTGGAAGCAAACAAAGTTAGCCTAAAATACACTAGAATAACTTTTTTTTTTTTGGTGAGACTTTTGTACTATGTTACTCTGTCTTCCTCATCGGCGACACGTCTCGCTGCTGCCGGAAGTCGGTGGTGTACATACGCAACGCGTAAGGGCTTTGTAATATCGCTCATCTCGCCCGCAAATAGGCTTTGCAGCTCCTAGGTCAGTTACAAGTTTCTATTTTCTTGCTGTGCTCGATAGAGGCAAAGGCATTGAGAGGTAAATCAACTCTGTCATTTGTTTTATTTCACACTAAGGGGAGCGGTGTTGATGCTTTAGCTGCAGTTTGAACACAAGGATCAATTTCTGCTGTGGTTCAGAGCAGGACTTTCTTAGACCAAAGAAAAGAGCTCTGCTGGGCTGGGGAGGAAGCAATGCCTCATCATTGTGGGTGCTTGGTCTGACTGGCAGGAAGCACGTGCAAAGCCTCCCACGGGGTTTTTCAGGTCTGTAATGACAGATGTGTGGCAGTCTGAGGCCTTAAGAGAAATGGTAAAAGTTGGTATATGTAAGAATAATTTTTTTACAACTTAAAAAGCGAAGGTGTGCCTGAAGAAGAGAAAAAAAAAAACCCCAGCTTTTCAATTGAATGTGTCTACACCAAATGTCCTCTTCTATTGGTTTTTTCCTGCCAAGAATGTCTGTTTCCCAGTTGTTGTGTTGGTTTTTTTTAAATGGAGTAGTGAAAAAATAATGCTGCCAAGATAATAACTGTGGTGTTCCCATGGAGCCTGCAGAGTCAAGAGAGCTGGGTGCATTTCTCTGTGCCTGTGAGCACCATCGTGGGTTCCATGTCAGCCCTCGACCACAAACGGGGAGTGTTACAGACAGCACGTGGTCATATGTAGGAAGTGGCCAGCTGGCCTGGGCTGGGTGGCAGGATATTACATTTTTCCTTACCCACTGGCAGTTGGTGGCAGGGGACAGTGCTGTGGAACATGAGGACAGCCTCCTAGGCTGGCAAGTCTTGACTCCATCGTTTACACTCTCCTGGCAATGGCAGTGGGTGCTGAGCTCCTTTACGGACTGAGCAACACACAGCCTGGCACTTCTGTGACAGTGAAGGAGTGAGGAAGAGCAGACAGAGGTGAACGTGCACATGAGACAGAGACCTGTGATTTCACTTCTTCCCCCATTCACCCTCAGCCATCACCTGAGGTCCCACCCCACCACAGGGCCAGAGTACAGTGGTGTTACGCAGCGTGTCACAGAGGGGAGTGGGAGTGTGATCTTTGCAAAGAAGTAGCAACTTTTAGGTGAATTCATCTGGATGTTTGGGTTCGTGTTTTGACCAGGGTCTCTGATGCCACAGTGAACTGAGCAAGGCAGAAGAGAGTCATCTATATCCTCACACACAGACTTAATGTTTAACTGATTTTTCCACAGTGTGCTTTTTGTTAATTGGGTAAAGAAAACGGCTACTTGTGCTTGAGGAAGCACACTTTGTTTTGCATATACATTGAGTTACTGCTCAGGTTCATCCCTGGTCCTTCATTTTCAAACTCTTCTAGTAGAAGACCTAAATCTGTGTCAAATTAGCTCTGAGCAGCTTTACAGAGAACAAGTCTCCCAGGCCCTTTCTTGCATTTCAGCAGCAGCACTTAAGGACAGGGGGGGAAAGGGATTGTTTTCAGTGAGAGAGGTGCTGATGTTTAGACACAGCTTGATCTGGATCCTCTTACTTCTCAGCAACTGAAGAACTGCAGCTGAGCTCTTAAACAGCTTCCTCTCCTTCCAAGTGAGCTCTGCAATCGCCCGACCGTAATACACGTTAAGCAATTACCATCTAACCTCCCCCCTGTGGGCTCTGCACTGTACCTGCTTCTGTGCGTGGTATTTGAAATTCTAAATATGCACAAAATCACTTTTTATACATTTCTCAGTTTGTTTGGAAAAAAAAAGCCAATAATAATAATAAAAAAAACCAAACAAACAAAAAAAAAACCCAACAAAACCACACAAAGAAAACACCAAATCCAGCAAACAAAACATAACTGCACAGCTGGTTGGGAAGATGAAGGTGCAGTTCACTGGGGCATATCTATGGGGTTTGACTTGCTATGCAGCATGTTGGTATCACTTCTTTGAAGACATCTCTTCTGTTATCCCATCAGGGAGAGGATTAATTTAGCTGTATCTACTCATTCCAAGGAAAACGAATGTGTTTGTTCTGAGGAGACAGTTACAGAATGGTGGGGGTTGGAAGGGACCTCCTAAGATCATCGAGTCCAACGCCCCTGCCAAAGCAGAACAAAACTAGGGCAGATCAGTCCTGGCCATCTCACAAATTGCCAGCAGTTAACTTGGAGGACCTTTTGATTTTACAAGCTATATTGGTAGAAGCTCAGAGAAGAACAGGGAAAGTCATACACATAATAGTAGCAGAAGTTAGGAGGGGAGAAAAGAAAGTTTGGCACTTGATGCGTTTAATGCATTTAGAGGATTATTGCAGCAACAAAATGGTAAATTGGTTGCAAACAAGTGCGTGGATTTGGGAGGATAAGGGCTAAAGAGTAGGGTATTTGCTCTGGATGTTTATACAACATGCATAATTTTGTCAATTGTCTATTATTTCTGGATTAAACTTTGAGGGATCAATCTTCCTTTGTTCTGCGCGTTGCCCACGGAACGTGCTGCTCTTGCAGGCGCCCAAATACAAGAGTGATCCAAACCCAAGATTCCCATTTCACAAATGTTTCAGGCAAACTGAGTCATGGCTTATCTGGTAGGATTGCCTTGTAATAACCTATATTTTGATCCATCGGTTAAATTAAGGTGGGGAGCAAAGTATTGTAGAATTACTTGCTTTTTGGTGTCTACGATTGTTCAGATTGGAGCTGGAGACAAGCACATTGGCTGAGGAGTATGTGACTGGGACCGAGCCAGCTGCCAGGGCAGGAATAACTGGTCTAAAGCTGGATCACCCTGACATTTTCAGCATCCCTTCATTTGAAATACCAAGACAAAGATTTGAGACATGTAACTTCCCTGTAGGGCAGTTTCTGGGCTGTGTGTACATTGTGGGAAGGAATGACATTCCCAGTTCTTGTTTTGGGAATTCAGCGCATCAGAGACATAACCTGATTCCAGGGGCAGCACTGGGATACCAAATAGATCTACAGACTGCTTAAATCACTGTTCCTTCCTTATTAAGTCTGAAAAAAAACTCAGATGAAAGAGATTTTTTTTTTTTTCCCTCCCTCCCTGAGCTGCCAACTCTATCTGGTAATTACTGCTTTCTTGAACTTACCCTCTCAAAGCAAGACTCCTTCAGACCCCAGCACAGTGATTACTGCCAAATCCTAAGTACAGCAAGACTACAGGTTTGAAGCAAATTAGCTTCCTCCCGTCAGATCACGTGCTACAATATCCCTCATCAGAAGTATAACAAATCCCCTGCTTTTCCAGAATTCAGCAGCATCCCTAAGACCTGCTGCGTAGTCCTGCTTCAAAGACCAGTTAAGCCTGGCTCACCTCTTGTAAAATCACACGCGTGCCACCGCAGCGAGCGGAAGGCACCGCGTGCTCGTCGCTGCTTCCTCTCACCTCACTGGGCTGGGAAAAGCAGGGTTGCCACAAAGATAGATATATTTAATTTTTTTTTACTTCAGCATTCGTGCCTGAGCAAATAACAGTGTTACTTCTCAAGGCATCATGGCACGCACGGATGTAGTGGGGAGAAGGGAGCCACTGCCAAGTTGGAAAGGATTTAATTGGTAACTGTCAAATTCCTCTGGCTGATTTTTGCATGGCAACTTGGCGGTCAGTGGGCGGAACTGCTTCTGAGTACCTAGTGGGTGGACAGAGCAGGCTTTTCATTTTAAACTTGCCCAGGATGTGTGGTATATTCCCAAGCTTCAGTTTTGTCATGAAGAGGAATCTCCTGCATTTAAGGGAAGAAATTTTACAAGCATGGAAAGCTTGCAGTCTGTGCGATTTATAAAGTACCATTGTTCCTGATCTCGGATAGGTATCTTTACAGGTTCCCATGATACTGCTTGTTAAGGACAGAGATTTCCTTTAGCCAAAACATTCTCTGTGTTTCAGGGCAGGAGGACTACGATCGGCTCCGACCACTCTCTTACCAGAACACAAACGTGGTGTTAATTTGTTACGATGTCACCAACCCCACTAGCTATGAAAATGTAGCAGCTAAGGTAGGAGGCTTTCCTAATTGCTTCAGCCTTTTAAACGAACTACATACACCTGACACGTGACAAGATACCACATTAAAAAAGCCAATGCATTTATCGTCCCGTACCCTGGGAGCGCAGGTGCACAGATCACTCACCCTGCCCTGAGCTGCAGGCCACAGACCTTCGACCTGGAGCTCACCTCTCCACAGCTCCGGTTCCTGTGCGGAGCACCAGCAAAACAGCTGGAATATTGTGCCCAGTTCTGGTCTCCCAGGCTCAAGAGGGACAGGGAAATACCAGAGAGAGTCCAATGGAGGCTACAAAGATGCTGAAGGGACTGGAACATCTCTCTGCTGAGGAAAGGCTGAGAGCCCTGGGGCTGTTTAGCCCAGAGAAGGGAAGCCTGAGAGGGGAGCTGATGACTGTTTGCAAATATCTGCAGGGTGGGGGTCAAGGAGAAGGGGCCAGGCTCTTGTCAGTGGTGCCCTGGGATAGGATGAGAGGTGATGGTAGCAAGGGGAAACACAGGAAATTCCACCTCAACGTGAGGAAAAACTTCATATATTAAATGCTGGTTCTGTTCCTCAGCTTTGTCATTTTGATTTGGGGGGGGAAGCCACATGTGATAGTTTTGTTTTTCTACCTTCAGTGGTATCCTGAAGTGAATCACTTCTGCCGGGGTGTCCCGGTCGTGCTGATCGGCTGCAAGACAGACCTTCGGAAAGACAAAGAACAGTTGCGCAAGCTCAGGGCTTCTAAGCAAGAGCCCATCACCTACAACCAGGTAAAGACACGTGTGTTTAGTGTCCTCTTTGCAAGGGATGAAGCACGCTTACTTCGGTGGCGTTGTTCCTCACAAGTACAATCACAATTTGTTTTGCAAACTCGTATTTAAAGAATAAATCATTTGAAGGACAACAGCAGGAAAATCTGCAAGGCTTCTCTAACATAAGAGACTTTGAAGTCTCTAAAGTAATCTTAAAATATATCTACATATAATGAAATGTTTTCAGTTTAAGTATTACAAGGCAGTGAGACCTACAAGCAGTGCAACAACACTGGCATAACTGTCCTAGGGCCAGGAGAAACAGTGGTGGAACAGCTTGTCCCATGTCACACGAGACCTTTCTGCTCTGGTCTCCTACTTGTTTGTTTCTTTTTTAAACTACAAAGTCCTTCTCCTCTCATCTCAGCTTTGAGACACAAGTCTGGAGAACAAGGTTAAGTGCGTCAAGACCTTGGATGAATCACTACTTTTTCTAAACAGCATGAAAAGAAACTACAACTGCATCACCACTAAGCCACGCAGGGACTTCCAGCTTGTCTTCCTCACACGCAAGATGAGATGCCTGCCCTGTCGCTTTGTGAGCAGCTACAGATTGTCCCTCATTTGCATGAATAACTCCATCACCCTCATGTGAAGTTTGGGGCAAGCAACAGATACTTTTGACAAGTCTGCTGAGGCTTCTGCAACTCAGTTCCAGGGCCCACGTGAAGCACAAACTTTGTCTCCTATGTCAGCCCACCTGCTTGTTTTTTCTCCCCTTAAGTATCCCCTACCTCAGTCTTTTACAGCTGGTGGCATCTCAGTCGTGCAACGTGATGCCAGGCACAGAGGAGCTGAACAGTATCAGCCAGCACTGCAGCTTGCAAACAACTGGAAGGAGACAAAATTTGCTTAAATATGCTAAAGAAAAATCCCCCCATAGGAGCCTCAGTGCTCAAGTGACTTCACCCCCAGGGCTTAGAATGAATAAATGCAGTTTGTGAGCTGTGGGTCACAGACCTGGAATTCACACTCCAAGGCTCACAAGCACTCAGAACTGGGGGCTGACTCTGCAATGACAGTAAGAAGATCACAAGCAAAGTAAGAAATTGCCATGTTTTTGCCTGTAGTGATTTCACCCATCCAGGATTGCATGCCAGGGTTTTAGATTCTAGTTTGTTCCCGTTGCATGTGTGAGGCTCAGAGATGTGTTGTTGTTTGTGTACACGAGGATTTTGGCCGAGCCCTTGTGATGCTCCAAAGGAAAACTCGGGGTTCCTGCATGTGCACCAGTGAAACAAGGCAAGCCATGGGTCCTGATTCTGCTCTTGCACGTGACATTTGTCAGGCCTGAGAAAATATTGCTGTGTAGACATCTTACCTTCATTTCCTTTAAAGAAATTTCATACTGAGAATATTTTTACACTATCAGCAGCCTGCATCTTAGAGGCTAATGCACCGAACTGTTAGACCAGGCTCTAGATCAACAAGGGAGGGGTGTGAAAAACCAAAGTTTATTTAAGTGCCTCAGTTTATTACCAGTGCCACTTGAGCACTATTCTCAGAGGCAGCTTCTTTTTTCCTGACCTCAGGACACGAAGACATACGAAATAATTCCCTTTCTTTCCCATCTCACCTTCCTCCTCCCACATACCAGGTTCCCATCTTTTCTTAACTTCTGTTCTTTCCAGGGTGAAGCAGCCTGTCAGCAGATTCACGCGCAGGTTTATCTGGAGTGCTCAGCAAAATGTCGTGAAAACATAGAAAATGTTTTTAAAGAGGCAACAACCATTGCACTGAACGCCATGAGAAAAGCCAAGCGCCAGAAGAAACGGACAGTGTGCTCAGTGCTATGATCTGGACTGTAGGAGAGAGTTGACTGCACAAGAGCCAAGCAATTTGGATTTTAAAACCAGTATAACTTTAAAAATCTTTTTTATTATTATTATTTTTGTATTCCTAGAACAATTTTTATTATAAAATTGTACTTATTTTTAGTGGTCTTGCACTTTTGTTGAGCTACTCTCAGAAAGCTCTTTATCAGGGTTACTGATGCTGTGTGCCTTTGTCCATCTAGATTTTGCTCCTAACTGCAAATGATCACCAGGCAGGTCTTGGACTATTTAAACAGCAACTGCTACTCTCACTTAAATGTGTTTGGGGTTTTTTTTCTTCTGGAAAGTAACTGTGGCTACAGGTGACTTGTCTTTTTCAAGCAGAAAAGCCACTTCCTTTAGAAGTGATGTTAGAGCAGCTTATCAGACACCTTTGGAGACAAAAATGAAGTTCTGTCTTAACATTTTCAAGTTAATGTTCTTGGTGGCAGTGGAAAGAGTAAGCCCCAAGCTGCCTGGGGAGGGAACATCCCCCACTGCTCTAGTACTACTACATGGTTGGCTCTGCAGAGCTGCTGCTTTAGAGGTCTTGCAAAGCCCAGTGCTGTAATGGAGAGTGGGTTTTATCAATGGAAATACACTGGTTGCTCCATTTCAGAAGTGGAATGGGATGGGAAATACTTAATTTACAGCACTCAAAGTTAGAACGTGTCCAAGCAGCTACTCTGTAATGTAAAGTCAGTTTTACAATGAACTTAAATAGCTTATTTAATACTTGACATGCAAATATCAGTGCATGCTGGGGGAAATACTTCACTTGTGTTCATTAACTGATGAAATAATCATTACTGTTATGAATTAAAACTTTCCCTTCTGTGATGAAGGTGTGAGCTCTGTTTGAGGGATGTTCCCCTCACGCAACCTCGTACCCGCGCCTCGACTCTCCTGGTTCTTTTGCACAGGCAAGATCTTGAATTTCAGGAGCAATTTGCAGCCATCATAAACCAAACCTGGGAGGCAGGAGGAGGTTTCTGCAGTACAGGTGTTGTGAAAAGCTTTCTACCTAAGTTTGGGTACAGCTTTGACCATAGAAAAATCTTGGAAGACTGGTGCAGCTCTTTCTCCACAAGAAGACATCTGTCAGTAAAAGACACAGAACTACCCCTCACCCTACCCAGCGTGGAACTCAAAACATCCGTGTGCAGGAAGTTACCCCCTTTTCCCCTCAGCTCCACCCTGGGAATCCTTGCGTTTTAAATCCATTTCTCATACTGCAGAATTGATGTTCCTCACAACATTCAAAGATCCCTACCCCTGAAGAACCAGAACATAGATCCAGCAGGTTCCAGCCTTGCTCTCAAAAGAAAATAATTTACATTTCATAAAGGGAGAGTTCAATGGCTTACAAGAAAACCTTCACAATGGGTGCAAAAGTCAAGGGAACATAGCAAGATACAGCCCATCTCCTGTGAAAGTTATTCAAAATATGCAAATTGCAGTATATTGTTCATACCCAGAGGGCAGGGAGAGCATAAAGGTAATTTTGGTAGCCTCACAGCAACAGAAGCACTGATGAAAACCTTTCAAGTCTGTAGTGCTGATTTATTTCTTGGTGAGCTCTGCTTTCAGAGCACTCTGCAGTCTGGGCTTTGCACTCACTCAAAGGAAACCTTCACTGCTGGGAACAACACTGCCTGAAGCAGCTCAATCCTGGAGCCAGCCTTAGGAGGTACTGATATTCCAGCACCCAAAACAAGCTTATTTGAAAAAGGTGAAGTTCAAGCAGCACAGGAGTTAAGTGGGATGGCAGCCAGTCATCTGCCATCCTCCTGAACGAGCATTTATATTCTCTTAATTATTCCTGCAAGCGCAGCATCTAAAGAAAGTATTTCTGCTGAGCCTGTCCTCCCCTTTCCACAGCAGCAAAAACCACTGGAAACAAACAAAAGTGCCACTGCACTTACTGGCATCGATCGAGGCCATTTGAAGGAAAAATGGTGTTTTGAAAAGCCAACCCAAAGGGCAGTGTATTCCTTATTAAAAAGGGGCTGAGGCAGCTGCATGTTGAATGGTTTATTTTAGGTGTTTTCCAGGCCTGGACAGATGACCTGGTCTTCCTGCAAGAGGGGTAACAGACTTCCCTGTCATTTAAAAACTGCTTTTCCTTGCTTATTTTTGTTTTTAAAAGAGGATTTCTCTTCATTAAATAGGTTTTAAAAAGTGTATATAGCAGCAGAATGGTACAAAGAGGGGCCTGTTTGGGTTTTTTTTCACAGTACACACAGGTTAGTATTGCCACTGAAAAGATGCCTTAAATAAATGCCTTTAAAAACAGCTTTTGGTCTGTATTACTGATCAGCCTGGAGTGGTCATAAACCTTTTCAAATCCAACACTCAGAATTTAAATTAAGTGATAAATACCATTCCAGAATTGGAATTACAGTACATCCCACATCATCCCACCACTGGCACTTGGCCAGGCAGGTGCATGCTGCTCTAGATAAAGAAAAAAAAAAAACCCAAACCCAAAAGCAAACATGTTTTGTATTAAATATACATAAATAGCAGGACTGTGGACTGGAGAGCCATGCTTGCAGTTAATACTGAGTCTGTGCTGGCAGAGTCCGTGTCCTTTGCTGAACACGGGATGGACGAGCCCCCCTGAGCCCGTCCATCGTGTAGCTGGGGTTCAAGCAGGATCCACCCCCAACCCAGCAGGCAGAGGGACAGCAGCCAGCACACCGGGCACCCCCGTGCCTGTAGGTTCACAGCTTCTTCATTTTGTCTTTGTTTTTCTGGAGTTTAGTGTGCACCACTTTGAGAGTAGTGAGGAAGTTCCCGAGGAAGAGCAGCAGAAATGTGAAAGCCAACACAAAAACCTGAGAGGGAGACAGAGAAAAAAAAAAAATAAAGAAAAAGGCAAGAACTGAGGGTAGTGCTTTGGCCACATTTAAACGAGCTCTTATGGGGCTTGGTTGGCACATCTGGGGATCCCTTAGCACAGGGATGCAAGGAGAGATTATAGCCAAACATACATCCATGCATCCAGCTGTTCAGGCTAGAAGGAAGTGTATTTTTATCATCCCCATTTCAATAGCATTCACTACTTTTTTTTAATATTACAATGTGAATTACATTCAACCAGACAGTAAAATAATCCTTAAATCCACTCTGATTAATTAACGTTACTCTCCAAGCACATCCCTCCAACAGCAGTGGCACAGGCATGGGGGAACACATTTCCATGGGAAGGTGTGTTCCTCCTGAACAAAACGAGCACACAAGTTACAGCAAGGCCTGACCAAAATAAAGACCATCAGATTGTCTGCACCGGTGCACGCGCAACATGGCCCAACCTGGATCAACAGGAGCAATCGTACAGCTGGAATGATGGATAGACATGTTTGATGGGTGACAGCAACTAAGAAAACAAGTAGAAAGATCCCTGAAAGTAGGTAATGAAGTGGATAATAAGAGCCTTTTTTTTTTTTTTAAATGTTTTGTATGTGGAACTCATGGACCAGCTGTAAAGAGCAACCAGCAACTCAGCAGCCACTGCTGTTAATCATCCACGTACACGAACAACATGGAGAGATATTTACCCACATGTATTTTCCTCCCCCTACACACTCTGCCTTTCCATTTTACAGTCACCCGTGGGTGACATTTTCCCTACAATCACTCGCGTTTGAGTTCTCTTGTGACTCTGCCACATCAGCCTGAGATACTTAGATAGGGTCAGATAACTAAATATCCTTAACGCCCCCTCTCCCCCTGCTCCCTTCTTTTTCTGAGTAGAACAAACACCCACCTGCCATTCCTTGCACTCCTTATGCCTCGACAATCCAAAAAGTGTGATTGCATTATAGAGCTGCCAGAACTATGAAGGGAAAAAAAAAAAAACCACACCACAATTTTGTTATGAGCAAAGGAAAGAAAAAAAAGAACCTAAGAAACATTTCCTACCAGTGTGTGATCCAAAGAACCTTTTTATGGTGCTGCAGCCTCAGCAGCAGACCCTCCCAGCCCCTGTACTGCAGAGGGAGGAACAAGGATTGCCCAACTTACATGCCCAAAGAACAAGAAGGGAAGGAGAAACGTCAGCCCCCGCCACATCCAGGACTGAAATCCTTCTGGAAAAGGTTAACAGAAGAGGCAAAGTGAGCACAGAAGAGCCAGGACCAGAGCTGCAGCTCTCCCAGACTGCCCCCATAGGGGCTATTCCCTTCTGCTCTGCAATAACAAACCAATTTTAAACACCATAGGCTGGTCTGGGTTGGAAGAGACCTTTAAAGGCCGCCTGGTCCAACCCCCTGCAGGGAGCAGGGCCATCTGCAACCAGAGCAGGGTGCTCAGAGCCCCGGCCAACCTCCCCT
>JANHGN010017804.1:0-13003 GCA_024605025.1 Megaceryle maxima
TTTGAATTGACATTTTATTTTGAAATTGTACTTATTTTCATTTTAGGTTTAAACTAAAAGAAAGTAGCTCAAAATATTTTGTGGGACCTTCTCTTCATCTTTCACAATACTGCTTTTTGGATTAAAGACTTAGTCTTCTTTTTCAAGTTCAAAGAAAAAAATTTAAGAATTCCTGGAAAAATGTTAAAGCTCAGAAAAATATTTCTTCAGCAACAAAGTAAAAGCAGTGAATATACCAGTGGCAATGTAAAATAAAATTTATCAAATACTACTCCATATGATCACCTCCATGCTCCAGATGTTTTCTTGTTTCTTTGATAAGCTTTTCTCAGCCAGTTCCACTTTTTTTTTTTTTCTTTTTAAAATCTTTTTGACAATTTCATGCATTAGGATTCTTTTAACATTTATATGAGCCTTTGCACATTTCAGTAAAGCTAATGGTTCATTTACTTATTTCTGCTACTCTTGCATTCTACTTCAAGATGTTAAATATATTTACTTATTAAAAATATTTTTGCTTAATACATTCAATGTTTTCTTATTTACTGTGCCCTCATAATTATAGGGTTTTTATTTCTTAATTCTCCCTTCTTTCGTTTATGTTTTGTTTGTTTAATTCTTAACTAATATCCTCATCCCTGTGTTTTTTAAGAGGAATCCATACTGAAAATGTTCCTCTTACTTGCTTAGTTATACAATTCAAACTATTCACATTTAGGTTGTTCGTATATACATCTATCAAGTACCCATTGTCAGCATTCAAAGTACTTCACAAGGTGAGCACTATCCATCAGACAACAGTCTGTTGCAAAAAAAGACATATTACCCCTTCACACACACTAACAATTTACTTACAGTGCTCTCAATATTATATTTGAGTTCCTTGCTCTTGTTAACAATTACAATTGTAAAAAGAACTCTGGGATTGAAAAGTATTATCTCCATTTCACAGAAAAAGAAAATGCAGTATAGGGTAGATTAAATGGTTTGTCTGATGCACTAAACAGTCTGTAGCTGACATGAGATCTAGTCTCCCAGTTATCTGACATGCACTAGCTGTAAGAGAAGCCATGGCTTAACAAAGTAAAAATGAACCACAGATATAGTGTGGATATTAAATTTTAAAGAAAGGAGCAAACTTTTCTTTTTAAAGTGCTTAGGAATACAAACCAAATAGAACCCAAGATGGTAAATTGGCATCATTACATAAAGTATTTAATACCTTTTCATGAAAAGGAAAACAAAACAAAAAAAAAGGAAGGAAAATGCTATGTACAACAGCTCTCACTACAGTTCAAGCAGTCTGCCAATTCTTGTTCAATGAACAGCTCTACCCTTAATTTTACAGTAAAATAATTACTACATTTTTAAAAATTTAAGTCTTAAGAGAGCTCATAAAACATCTCTCTGTAGATAACTTCCTATATTGTGAGAATATCATACCTTCATGAAAATATTGAATTCCTGGACATAAAATTCAAACTTTGAGAATCAAATCCAAACACCTCTAATGTTTGGCAAAGCTTGATATCTATATTGTTGTCAGAGCAAAGTTCAGTCAGATAAAATAGTCCATCAGATTGATTATCGTTAATCAAGTAGAAGATTGAAAATGTGGTTTGAATGAAACAGAGCATGATATGAAGTCCTGTGAAGGTGTCATTTTGTTTTCTGGCTGTGTATAACCACATCTCTGGCAATGCCTCCTCCAAATTCAAGTGGTGACAATGCAGGAATCTGTCACTTTGTCCAGCCAAATCAGTAAGCCAGAGTCACTAATAGTGGATGATTTCATATGTTATACTCTTCTTAAACCAAGATTTCCAAAGCTAGATGCCTAAGATTTTGCTTAGATATCTGTTTTCAGTGGCTGTTTAATCCAACTCATATTAACATTTAAGTAATTAGAAACTTAATTTTATGCATGTTTTAAAAATGTTTCTCTCATTTTCACTCCTTTGTGTGGATGCTTTTGTAGGAAAACTCTGTGATTTTCTTATGTAAAAAATGGAAAGTTTGTGTCCTGTGCAAAATAAGAGTATTTTGGAGATTTACAGCTGTGTTTTCTTTTACAGATTTCTAACATTAACTTAAAATATCTTCACAGTTAAAATTACTATTTTATCTAATTAAAAATAATACAGCACATAAAAGAAGACAACTATGCATACATATGAAATTTCTATAAATACAAAATTAAGTAGGAAAAAAATCAATGAATTGCAACTCTGCAATGTTTGGCATCCAGACTGGATGTGACTAAACTCCCCACTTTTGGCTGAAGGCTCCAGATTTCCATCCCCACCTTCAGGCTTGCCAAGCCTCATTCATCTGGCAGCTCTGTTGTGCATCCTTCTGCCCAGCCGAGGTATCACATGTCCTGCTGGCAAAACAGCAGTTATGGCCATTGATTGCCAGGGGCCTCAGTAGCACCTGCTCAGCCTGCAGCCATCTGACCTCCTTTCCCACCGTCCCCCAACCCTCTTCTGCAATCCCCATACAGAAGGCCTAGAGTGTTTTTAAGGTTGTCCAAGCTCCTGATCCCAGTGCCATCACCTTGTTCCCAGGCAGCTGACTCTCAACAGATCTGTCACGCCCTGTTTTGTTTTTTTTTTTTTCTTACCAGCCCTCTGTTTTCTCCAGAGTTCACTTGATCCAAAGAGTCTGCATGCTGAAATAGCAGCGTATGCACAAGATGCTTAGCCTTGTGCTCAAGTTCACCTCAGTCACAAGTCTTATTCTCTGAAAACAGCCATACAACAGCTTCAGTTCCTACTGGGCTGTGAACAGCAAATTACCATCAGTCTGTTATTTTTCATTTGGGTTGCAATGTTTCTGAACACAGAGTTTTTTTATTTACTTGACTTATGATTTCTAGATGTCCAATCCTGATTTATTTACTTATTCATGTTTTAGCTGGGATGCTCAGATAATGCCCAGTCCAAACTACTTCATATTCAATAGCAGAAGTCATTCTTTCACTAAATTTAAATGTAGTTCCTATTGTTCAATAATAGTTAGCAACCACTTATCCATGATAATACAAAATTAAGAAGCAAAACTTCTTCCCAGTGAACAAATACCAAGTAGCCTACCTAAAAGTGTTTGGTGGCTTTTTGGGGTTTGTTTTGTTTTGTTTTGTTTTTTTCTATTCCTTTGAAGGAGGAAGTTGATTATAGAGACACAGACAACAGCCATATCCCTGCAACCATGTCATATAATGCAGAAGGGCATGTATTAACCTGGCTGAATGATGGGGACGCCCTCTGCAATTTGATAAAGCCTGACTGATGGTACCTTGAGACATTCTTCTGTAGGGCATCTGATGTCAGTGTAACTGCACTGATCAGTTCTAAAACTAGCTCTTATTATTGAGCAGAGGCATCTCTAAAATCCTTGATTCAGCTATAGCTACATTTACAGGTTTTCATTTGACTTCTCAGTGAAGAAAATGAAGCATGGGTGAGGGTTAAGGACTGGTCTATACTGCTTTAATATTTCGCATGTAAATAACTGTCAATTAACCAAAACTCTCATTAGGAAGCAAATAATGGACAATTATTTTTAATGGAAATGTACTCAATACTTGGTAGTTTTCTCAAGTAGTTCAGTACAGGCAGCATGGTAAATCACATTTTTCCAACAAGCTATTTGAAATCTATGGTAGCTGCCTTTGATTGATGCGGTATAGCAGAGAGCACAAGTATTGCAGAAAATGCTATTTCAGAGTTCAAAGCAGTAGAAAAATTGCTGTTTAATAATTCAGGAGTGAAATGAAAATAATGTAAAGAAGATTAGCCATGCTCTTTTACTGGGTGGTATTCATAGCAATGTTCTCATTTCTAGACCTGTTTTTTCAAGTGATATTTTTAATCAAATGCTTTGAATGAAAGCTTTGTTCTTTTTTTTTATTATTTTGATAGTGAGGCCAGATGGGGGACCTCTTCTAAAAAAGCAAACTATCTTTTATTCAGCATTATGGCAGAACTAAAATTTATTCTGTGTATCATACTTTCCTTTTGTTTCTAAGGCAGTGATACACAAATAATACAGCAGAAATCTATATCCTTCTGGAAGCTATTGGGTGAAGTATTCAAAAATAGTTGTAAACACTCAGCTGCATCCTGTTTTAACATAGCCCATATAAGAAGTGGAGTTTCAGTGTTTCTCCTACATCCAGGGCTTCCTTTACACTCAAGATGAGTTGCTTGACCAGCATACACAGTGCCTTTTATACATGCACATTCCCATCCAGTTGCACTTCTTTCAGAGATCCTGAAGAGTGGGAATCCCTGGACAGTTGAAATACACTAAGTTTATGCTCTGAAGACACCTATATTTGACTCCTAAAGTAACAGACAGCTGTGTCAATAGCACTCTGTCTCACATTTCCAGAAAGAGCTGAAAATTCTTTGAATGCGTAATTTTGAAAAAGCAAAACATAGTTTTCTCTGATGAAAATCACTACAACTCAAACCATCAAAATAGGTATTAAAAGCTATTTGAGCATGCTTATCAGGCAGTTGGACAATCCACTGAACTCTCAATTCTAAGAATTACATTTCCACAATTGTTCTGCAAATTCAGCTTCAATGGTGATTTGTTTGGCTGAGTATCCTGGTTATCGAAAATCCAGTTTTCAATTGAGTTTATTTACTAAATCCTCTCTATGTTTGAGAATACAAACACAGGTTGCAAACATCTTGGGGCAATTGCCTCATCCTATACATTTTCCTGTGTTCAGCATATCCAGCCTCACACTTTTTCCTGCTACCAAAATACAAAAACCCCATTGTGATAAGAGTAATCATTCAAGTCAGAGTGTTTCTAAATTTCAACTCATGAAAGAATCCAGTAAATTAATGCAGCCATTATTTTATTTGACTATAGGTTTATTAATGAAACTGATGCAGACTGCTGGATTTCCAAATGCAGTTTTAACAATGGAGATTTCTGCTGCAGCATATATCCCCTACTGTGCAAAACATCCCCTAAACCATTATAAGATTAAGCCAGTCTAGAACTATTGTTTAAAGGAAAACAACAGCAGTCACTTCTTTGTTCACCAGTCTGGAACAGCATTATCCAGCAACTTCTATTGTAGTACTTCAGCACTTCACAAAGATTCAAAGGCCCCTTTGATGACATCAGTCATCATAGTTACATCTTTTGGCTCACTGTGCTCTCTGATTCCAGGATCTTCCAATTTCTAAAAACATTTCGGTAGGTTTTTAATAAATTTTGAAAAAAGAAGGTAAAAAAAAAAAAAGACGCATCCGTAAACATGAACTATAACTAGCAACTCCTATAATCCACTCTCAGCAGTATTTGGAAGAGTGACAATTAGGAAGAGCTTTTTTACAAAGTTTCCATTCTTCTGTGCCTTCCTAAATTCTGCAGATCTACTTGTATAAAAACAAAATCAAGAACACAATTTTATATATATTGTTTGCATATGGAAGGGTATAATTGAATAAGACTACTTTCTGTTGTATGAGGAAACAAACAAACAAACAAACAAACAATTCTTTCCAGTTAGAATACAAGGCATCCAACATATAAAGTGCAAAATTGTTTTCTCACTTGTGCAGACAGCAATGTATACAGGTAAAGCAACACACTGCAAAGATCTGAAAATATAAAGCTGCAGTGTACCTCATATGTTAATCTGTCACAAAGTAGAATTAACAGCATACTTATCACAGGTGCTCCACCATATCTTGCAGTTGATAACAAATACCTTGTATTTTGTTGTAAACAAAATCACTAGAAAACATGCTGACCTTTTTTAACAGGCAAGAAAAATGAGTTCTGATGGGAATACCAATACATTTAAACTTATCCAGGTGTTTAGCTGCTCTACTGGAACTACACCAGCCTGTCCAGCTTCTTTCAGTATCACGTACATTGCAAACACTGCCACAGTAATTATTTAAGCCAGTGCTTTCAATATGGGTCCTTAATATGTTTCCACAGAGATGGAAAAACAATTTAAGGAATTTTAAATGTGGCATGACAAACAATATATATGACCTTGTTTTTCTTAGTCATTTTCTTAGAAATGACATGAAATACCAGGGACTACAGATTACTAATTTAAAAGAATCACTGTTTTAAATGAACAAGAAATACTATCCACAGTATTATCCACCATATAAAATTATTCAAGATTTTAATTAGGAATAAGCCTTACAGGAAATTAATAAGACACTATAAAAACAGCAGTGCATGGATTTTTTTCAGTGAATTTGTTAAAGAATTACCTATTGAATTTTGTGTAACAATTCTTGGGATCCCAAAGCAGTACTAAGTTCATTTTCTAAGAACTCAATTTATCATTCTACCTATAAAAACTCTGCAAAGCATTTCCGTAATGTGCACTACTTCCTGTTTAATGAATGTCCATTTAAATCAAAAGGAATTGCTACTTCAGGAAATGTTGAAAAAAAAAGTTTATTCAAAAAAAATAAAGATAACCGCACCAAGCAAATTCAAATATCTTTTTTTCTGTTTTATTAAGGTAATACATTAAGTTTTTATAAAGTTGTGCTTACTAAATGGTCACTCTGAAGCTGAGTTTTGTTAGTGCCACTGTACCGTGAATCAGCTGTAAATCTAATCTCTGCTGTGGTACATGTGTGCACATGCTATTCAGAAAGCTATTTAAAATGCCTCAGTTTTTACAACTGCAGAAATCAGTGCTGATTTACTAAATTACTGATAGTTGTAAAAATAACTTTGGAACAACAGAAACATTTGTGTTGGAAGGGGCCTCCTGAGATCACCTAGTCCAACCTGCCTGCTCAAGCACTGTCACACAGAGCAGGCTGCCCCAGATACTGTTCAGTCAGGTTTTGAGTATCTCCACAGATGGAGACTCCACAACCGGTCTGGGCGACCTGTGCCAGTGTTTTACCAAGCTCATAGTAAAAAAAGTGCTTTTGTCGACTCAAATTGAACTTCCTATTTTCTAATCTGTGCTAATTGTCTCTCTCCTGTCACTGCGCACTACTGCAAAGAGCCTGCCTACAATTTCTTCAGTACCTCCATCAGGTGATTATACACATAGGCAACAACCAGGCTGAAAAGTCCCACCTCTCTGCCTGTCCACTGCAGTACTTTTATCATTCCTGTAGCCTTTCACTGGATCACTTCAGTAAGTCCCTATCTTTCTTGTACTGGAGAGTACAGAAGTGGCACAGCACTACATATGTATCTCACCAGGGTAGAGCAGAGAGGAAGGATCAGCACCTTCAGCCTACTGGCAACATCCCAGGAGGCTGTCAGCCTTCTTTGCTGCAAGGGACCATTGATCGCTTAAGGTCACCTTGCAGGAAGGACACAGACCTGATGGAGCACGTCCAGAGGAGGGCTACGAAGATGGATCGGGGGCTGGAGCAGCTCTCCTATGAGGACAGGCTGAAGGAGCTGGGATTGTTCAGCCTGGAGAAGGCTCTGGGGAGACCTAATAGCCACCTTCCAGTACCTGAAGGGAGCTTATAAAAAGACTGGAAAGGGCCTGTTTACAAAGGCCTGCAGTGAAAGGACGAGGGGTAATGGTTTTAAGTTACAAAGGAGCAGATTTAGATTAGAAATAAGGAGGAGGGTCTTTACCACAAGAGTGGTGCAACACTGGAACAGGTTGACCAGGGAGGTGTTGAAGTCCCACTCATGGAGACATTCAAAGTGAGGCTTGACAGAGCTCTGAGCAACCTGCTCTAGTTGAGGATGTCCCTGCTCTCAGCAGGGGGATTGGACTAGATGACATCTAGAGGTCCCTTCCAAGCCAGACATTTCTATGTACCTATGTTCACCAGAACCTCAAGTTTCTTCTCTAAAAAACTGCTTTCCAGGCAGTCATCCCCAAGTATGTATTGGTGCATGGGCTTACACCTTCCCAGATGCAGGATTTTACTTTTCCCTTTGTTGAATTTCATGGAGTTCCTGATTCTTTAGCTTGTCTAGGTCGCTCTGAACAGCAGCACAACCCTGTTGTGTATCAGTCACCGTACATACAGCTGATCTCACTATTAATATCACTACAGTTTAAGGAAGACATCTCTGAGACACTACTATTTGCCTAACCTAGAAGATAAGCATATTTTAGGACACTGATTTCAAGGTAATAAAGAAAATATATGTTCCAGTTGTTAAAATTGTACTGTTTTCACCTTATTCCATGTCCCTTTCTGTATGCACAAGCACTGAGCATAAACCAACAGGACTAAGACTAGAATGAAGCTGAGCTTTAGCTCTGTTCAAAGAAATTGTGGGGGTTAAGAACAAGCCTTCCAGAAAAAGAGCTGACTTCTGTATTACAGTCTGATGATTATGTTAATCATGCAGGAAATGGGGAGAACTGATCTCTTGACCTTTTCAACCCAAAGTGTTTTTTATACCAGCATTTCTGCTTCCTTGGACAGTCTCATATTTTCAAAACAAAAACAAACAAAAACCCACAGCCACTAAAAAAAACACAACCCACACATATCCAGAATGAAACTTGGGTATAAAACTCAGGTCTGTCCTTTTTCATTTTTTTAACAGATTTCAGGTTTTGTCTAGATATATCTCTTCTGTCTTCACAATAAATGAACACTCAATAGTTACTGGATAAATTAGGAAACACTCTAGAAAAAAATGGTTTGGTTCCTTTCAAACTGAGACAGGCCTATAATTAAGTCTTCATTAAGTGGCAGTTGAGTAGTACAAGTGATACCTTCTGGAAACCATACTTAAGTACTTCACTTAATTCACTTGCAGACATGTACTTCAGCAGTATGCTCCAAAAGGATGAGGATATTCATCCTGAAAGCACCATAAGCTTTCAAAGAAGCCAACCTTTCAGTTCCAAACACAGAGAAGAATGTTGAATTAGCCTCTGGATCTCACCTAAAGTTTGTATTTATCAGATGCAGCTCTTTTCTTTCCTGCCTTTGTAAACAGGACATTGTTAGTATTTAACTGGTATACTAAAATATGGGGGGGGGAGGGGGGGGGGTGTGTGGATCCAATTCAGAACATTACTATGAAATGCTTACCTCACAGTTTTGATCTTTCTCAAGCTAATATCACATCACTTTTATTTTGTAACCAGAACTTTCTCAGTGTCTAATTCTGTATCTGTTTTTTTCCCCCCCATGATGGATTTATTTTAAGTTCACTATTAAGTTAAAACAACCAAAATGAAAGGCATATCAAAGAACATTGAGAGAAATAATGTAAAGTTTATAAGATAAATGTAAAATCTGTAACTCCTGTGGTATGAACAAACGTAAGAAGCCACATCTCTTCATAAACATGCACACTCGGAAATAGGTATTTGTCCTGCAGCAGCAACACTGCAAATATATTCAAACGTAAAAACAACCTGAAGCATTTCAGAATTGTTTTGGATCTCTCCTCGATCACTGTACTGACTGGTTTTATACATGCTTCCAATCATGTTCATACTCCTTTAAGAGGTACATGAAAAGTGTGGGAGGTATTTCTTGCCTTGGAAAGCTACCAAAAACTGAGAAAGATATGGAACTGTAAAATGAGGTTAGTCAAAGGAGGGTCCTAGCATACTGATGAAGACGACCTCAAATGATGGAAGATCTTACTAACCTATGAGGCCTTACCAGAGTTTGCTGCTTCTCAAAAAAAGATTACTAAAGCTGAGCTGACTTGGAGATGGCATACCCATCTGGAAGAACATAGGTAGGAGACACCGTGCACAAACTTTTTGTTCTGTTCTATCTTCCCTAGATGCAAAAAGTGGCAAACACTTATAGCAGGTAAATCAAACAATTGTTAAGTGTGAGCTGTAGTCAGAAATTGTATTTCAGTAGATGTTTTTTGTTATCACCCATTTCTAAGTTGTTTTTTTCCTGCAGACTCTCATATACGGAATGACCTGACAGGTCTAGCTTTGCCTACACCAACAATTCTCACATCTTAACCTGTACTCCTACTTCAATGCCCACATAAAAGTTCTCAACTTCTAATAGCAAAAAAAAGCTGAGCTGGGCTTACAATTTATTTATTTATAAATATGAAAAATGTTTGCAAATCATTCAAAACATTTAAAATTTTACACATAGCTAACCAGTGTAATGAAAAGCTAGTACTATAGACGCTTTTTTTCTTGCCTTCCAGTCTGATATAGTCAGAGGGTACACTTAAATTATATCATAATTCTTCATGGTAGCTTTCTTCATGTACACTTTGTGTGCAAAAAACTGCACTTCGGAAAAGAGATTTTATAATACAATTATTAAATACGTTAATTTGAGGTCACAAATTTGTCAGTGAAGAAAACAACTAAATGCCATTAACTTCCTAGTGTATCAAGAGTTCACAGAGCTTCTAGTTCTAAAGAATTTACCTCTCTTTCCCCAAGATTGGGAAGGCAAAAAAGACAACTGATGTGGGATAAATCAGAAGATACGGTTCCCAACTTCCTAAGGAAACTGGCATTAAGAACAGCTTAAAGACTTCCAAATTTCAGACAAGATATACAAAGAATAAATGAAAAAGTTCATTATAACAGAGGTATTTTGCAACTTTCACTGCATCATATTGTTCACTCTCAACTAAATGGCTGCAGTAGACGTCTTCATCAGTGTCAATAGGTGCTGTATAAATAAAAGCTATTATTAAAAAATGCAGAAGTGACTCTTGAGTACAAGAACAAAGAAGAGATTTATGAAAATATTTTTGGTGTAATGTTCATTTAGTGATGATTCTAGAAGAACATACTATATGCATATCTGGATGGCATCCACTCTGCCCATTAGCAAAGCTTTTGTTTTGGCTTTAAAATTTGAAATGTTTGTAAACATTGTTTGGACTATATATATATATATATATGCAGTATTGGTGGAAAAACTATTCATATAGCAAAGATAACTTTCATAACGAGCATTGTTTACTAACTTTAGTTTCGAAAGTATGTATATAAAGCCTCAACTTACAAGACCCTTGCTTCCTGTTCCTTTTACCCTTCACAGAAAGACACCACTTAAGGTAACTTCCTGATGGCATTTTGCATCCTTTCCTTAACTGATGGCATTTTGCATCCCTTTCTCAAAGATGCCAACCAGTCTTTGTCAGGTTAAAATTTTATCTATCTCTAAATAGTTCTTCCAACCAGATAAAAGTATTGCTTAATCCCATGGCAAAACAATGCCTATGTGACTTAAGACATTCTCTACACTACATTTCCAGTAATTTAGTCATCCTATAAACTCTTTTTCTAAACCTGCCTAGATTTTTATGACTGTATCAATACATTCAAATCCTAGCATCTTTATAAGGAAGTCCTGCAGACACAGTTGGATCTTAAATTCTGATTCTGTCTTCAGCTTGGTGTCTACCTCAGCAGCTCTTGAAGGCAGCTGTCTGAGTGCAAGATCCATGACAGGCTCTTCCCTGGAAGTGGTTGTTCATGTTCTTTTTTCACAGAGACCATCAGTACAAGTAGGTTTCAACTCACACACAGCAAGTCTAACACATGTAGGATACATTATATTCACTGTTGATATGAAAATCAATTGCTACTTGGACCAACTAACTGCTCATGTGTTTATCTGTATGCATGGAACAGTCACTTACTCATCACTTCCAGAAATCAATAGCTTGCTACCTAAAAAAAACCCCAAAGTGCCAGATTGCCAGCATGACAGGAAAGATTCACATATCTGTCTCTGAATACTGTACAGGGACAGCTGCTTTCATTTTTACCCACCTCTCCATTTTTCTCCAGTCTAGTAAATCCAAAGTCATAATACATACATGGGCTGTAACAAAGTTGTATTCAACATTTCCTGTGCCTAAAATGAATCAAACTCATTTATTTTCTATTTAAATGTTTCAACCAGGTGTTCTCACTGACCAACAGAAAATCTAAATAACAGAAAACAGGCTACATTTGGAAAAACGTGACATTTAAAGTATATTATGCACTGATATAAAATGACACAAAGCAGACATATTTGCTAAGTAATAATGAAATGCCAGAAAATACTATTTTCTTCCAGGTTTAAGTCATTATTGTAGGAAGCAAGTATTTTACATGTCATATACAAGCACCTGCCCCCGATATGACCAAATCCAGCGAAATCCTTGAATCTTTGGTGTTTAAAGACATTAACCATGGTATCAATACATGGTGCAGAAAGGCTGAGTTCTCACGGAGAGTCTTGTTGGGAACAACTAGATCTTGATTCATTACTGTCACAGTTTAGGGTCAGGGCAGCCCCTTAGACCTTTAAGGGATGCTCTCTGTTAACCCCCCTCCCTCCACAAAGGGGAAAAGAAAGGGAATACGGGAGAGAGATTTAGTGATTAGAAAAGGAAACTAGAACAGCTTTAATAATAATAAAAAAATAGAGTATGTACAAATCTATACTAAACCAGTATCAAACCCAACCGCCCTGATGGCAGTTACATCACTGTCACCACTGATGCTGTGGAGCAGGCACCGGGGGAGTCCCAGACTCGGCACAGCAGCAGATGGGAGCTGTGTTCAGGAGCTGGATTCTGGTACTGGATTCAGGAACACACCAGTTGGGATCGAAGGCAGAACAGACACAGTCCTCCTTGGATGCTCCGAGGAAGGAACCAAAGAGGACCTGAGCCAAGCCAAGCCAAACTGGCAAAGCAGTCCAAAAGGGGAGAAGAGCCCAGGAACCCAGAAAGAGGGTGAGTGAGCAAACAAGCAAAACCAAGACTAGCAAGCTAACAAAAACAAACAAACAAACAAACAGAGCAACCCAAAAAAAAACAAAACACCAACAAACCCACACACAGAAACCAACTACAGACCCTCCAGGTTCCTCAACTTTATACTGAATATGATGTACATGGGATGGAATGCCTCATTGGTCAGTTTAGTGTCACTTGCCCTGTCCACTCCTCCCTGCAGGTGCAGCCTTTCACTTTCCTGCACCCCCCCCCCCCGCAACGTGGTACACAAGATCCAGCAGTGGCCTTGGTCTGCACACCAATCCTTGGTAGT